>APFE030960715.1:0-10006 GCA_000404065.3 Pinus taeda
AGTGTAAACAAAAAATAATACATTATAATATTTTTAAATAAATATAATATATATAATAGAATAATAAATTAAATATTTAATTTTCAACCGTAATATGTACTTTATTAGAATAAATATAATATATTATAATACAAAAATATAATGTATAAAGATATGCGCATTAGAGGTTTATTTCACTGCTATGATGTACACATTATTTAAACAATATCAAACTATTATTAGCTCTTTTATCTGGGAATTGACCTAGTGTAAGTTGGGCCCAGTTTTCACGTCTTATATTGAAGTTTGTTTGGTGTTACGTTAAGCGTGTGGGACATCGTCTCAGAATGTGTTATCATTCCCAAAGTAACTTCGCTCCTACCACGTTTTTATTTTGCCTTCCTCAGTGCTCTCTGGCTGTCACATGGAATCCTCGATTTTAGTGAATTGATATTTAAAACTATTAATTTTTAAATTTTGTGAATATATTTTATAGTAGTACCATGTGCTTTATTTGATTTATTTGAATAAAAATGATTTTAATGGGATTTAAAAAATCATTTCACAAATGGAGATTGAGGCTAATGGTTGCCTCCCTTTCCTCGATATTCTTATATCTAAGAATAAGGACGGTTATCTCTCCCACTTTGTGTTCCGGAAGAAGACGCATACTGAGCAGTATCTTCATGCCGATTCCCATCATTTCCCTGCTCAAAAGATGGGTGTTCTTAACACCCTCGCTACTCGTGCCCTTAGGATTTCTGATAATGAGAGTTTGGATAAGGAGAGAACTCATCTCCTTGATGTCTTTGTGGAGAATGGATATAGCAGGCACCTAGGTCAGAAGGCTTTCCTTAAAGCCTCTAAAAACGCTGTTATTAAGAAAGAACCAAAGGAGCGCCGACTAGCTGTCCATCTTCCCTATGTCCTAGGAACCATAGACAAGATTGCTCGGATCCTTAAGAGGTATGATATTCCCTCAACATTTAGGCCCCTCAACACCATTTGTAATTCCCTTTGATTGGTGAAAGATCCCATTAACCCTAAGGACATGAAGGGTGTCTACTTGATCCCTTGTTCTTGTGGGACCCCGTATATCGGGGAAACATGGCGCTCCATCCATCAGAGG
Organism: Pinus taeda; assembly: GCA_000404065.3. Taxonomy (NCBI): domain Eukaryota; kingdom Viridiplantae; phylum Streptophyta; class Pinopsida; order Pinales; family Pinaceae; genus Pinus; species Pinus taeda. Next base: position 1,109 of record APFE030960715.1, read on the forward strand.
ATCAGCGAACATGCATTTGACCTAAGACACGTGAGAACCAAGTCTTCAGCGTTAGCAGAACATGTGGAAAAGACCAAGCATCAAGTGTGTATAGAGGAGGCCAAGGTTGTTGCCAAAGTTACTAAGTTCCATCATCGTAAATTCAGGGAAGCTATTGAGATCAAAAGAAGGCCTAACAATCTCAATAGGGATGACAGCTAGAAGATCAGTAGATGTTGGATCCCTGCCCTTTCGTCATAATCCTTCTTCTCTTCGCCCCCCCCGCCGCCCCCCTTTCATCTTTCTCGCTTTCATTGTTCCCCTTGGTGCCTTCCTCTTATTTTTTTTTTTTAATCTAGGGTTTATCCTTTTTGCTCTGAATTTTCAGGCTTTCTTCCTTCTTTTTATTTTGGGTCGCTCTTTTTTGTTACTGATGGATATTAATACTTATAATCGTAACATCTATATATATATATATAATATATATATATATATATATATATATATATATATATTTATTTATTTTGAATTTATTTTATTTTATTATTTATTATTATTATTATTATTATTTTAATCTACTTTCTCGTTCCAATATATAGATATTCTAACTAACTATCATTTTTCTTTATATATATTTAAAGATTTATATAAAAAAGTTAGGTCTTCATTTTAACTAATTCCTATTTAAAATTACATTTTTTAATATTAAATTATACCTTTTAATTAAATAATAACGTAAACACCAACCAAAAATTATTTCATAATTTTATATTAACCAACTTCCTTGAAATTATCTAATTAACTTTTTGACTCTGGTCGTTGGTTAAGATAGTCGTTGGTCAAGATAGCCGTTGGAGGCTCTGCTTAGACTATTTAACATGCGAAGCTGGATTTGTTTCTTCAACTTGTCCTGACGATGAACCACACTAGTTGGTTCGAAACGCGTCGACAAAGGTCTTTCTATATTTGATTTATGCCGAAGTTCTACTTATAACTATTATGGATCACAGAAGCCTCAATTCAACAAATAATTTTGTTTGTTTGTTTACTGATCGTTTTTAATTATAAACTTAATTCTCTCGTCTCTCACATTTATATATTTAATATTGAATAATGGGCAATTCATTCTTTCATTTTTAATATCCCTTCTAGAAAAAATTCTTGATTCTATTTTTCAGAGAACTCATATTCATACATCATACATTATCCTTCCGTAAAATGCAGATCTCTGCTTGTAATCTTTACAAATATATATATATATATATTATATATATATATATATAATATATATATATATATATAGTATTGATGTTCATTGTAACACTCCTGGTTGCATAAAAGATTACTAAGATCATTAAGTGAATGTTTTACTAAAAAATATTTTAAATATTATTACATTTTGATGAATAATATAGATGGTAATTACCTAGATTATAGGTAGTAATATTTTAACAAAAATAAAACTGTTTTGTTTATTTAAAAGAAAAAGTTGTCAAGAAACACTGACTTTCTATTTGAGAAGGGTAATATAAAGAGGGAAGAAGAGCAAAAAATAGTCCTAGAGCTGGGTGGAACAAACCAGTGGGAAATTTGCTCAGTACAATTGACTAGAGAGTACAAAGATAGTGGATAGACAAAAGTTCTGAGGCCCATAGTACTAACTGTGACTGGACTAGATCCAGCGTAAAGAATAGAAGGTGCTCGGGGGAGAGTCTAGACGTGATTGCCAAACGCGTGGTTGGGAGGAGAGACCTTTCGAATACAATTACATTACAAGTTTTTCAAAGAACTGAGATATCAAATTTTTAAGAACAGTATAGGTAATGTAGATGTTAATTGTTGCATGAATAACTAGAGGGTGATTCGTTAACTAATAACGACAAGACAGTTACACCTATATTCAAAGTATCCATCTATCGCATGAATGAAATTAAGAAAAGGTCTTGAATGCGATTAAGAGCAACATACTAATATAGAACCCCCTACTTGAACATCTATTGCATTTAATCTGTAGAATATGTAAAAGTTGTAACTATTAACCAAAACAGAAGAAAATAGCCATTAATCATCATAGTATGGTGTCATTGATAGATGACATCATAAGTAATCTATATACATATATATAAATATATCGAAACTTGTGAATCTTGTAGGAATCTACTGTAGAAATTAATACAGTAACGCAAATAAGAATTGCGGTAACTCTTTCTCAACAAAGTAAGACCAAAAATAATACAGGAGTTTATAACTGTTTAAACATAATAGACCAGACAGTAATGAAGCCAATAGGACAACTGAATTAACAGCCTTATCAACCTCCTTACAAACCTAATGAAAACAACAATTACAGTCTCTACACAACATAATCAGAAGCAGGCTCGAAGGCCCCTTAAACTGTTGCAAATTACATATCAAAAACTAGAGAAAAGATGACAACCGTAGCTGGTCAAACAACCTAGAACTTTTCGATTCAATACTACAAGTGCTTAATCAAAAACTAACCTATTACAACATCAGAGAAACCCTCTTTTGAAACCCTCATCTTAAACCCTCAAATAACCTAATTGCGAACAAAGACCAAGGGCTTAGTTCCAACCAGAAACGACATGTAAATGCCATCAGTTTCTACGAACTCAAGGGTTGCGGTCCCGAACAGTAAACCTTTTAGCAGATGGCATACCTGAATTCAAATATTACGAATTAGTTACTGCTGATAGAGGCAATAAATCTGTTATTCTACACAGAGCCTCAACCCAAAATGGGGATGAGTTCTTACCTGATTTAAGAGCGTTGTCTCAGCATTGCCAACTTGCAAAGACAGGGAAAAAAACATTCAGTATTATAACCATTTAATTAAAGAACAAGCTAGAATGTGAAACCCTCTTGCAATGTGATTGGGCTCAAACTTTCAACAAGGGAATTTGCCTTATGATTTGAAAATACCTGTTGTTGATGGCCTTGTAATAATTTTGTCTTCCTTCGTGTACAGAACTGTAAAAGTATCCCCTGAACAACGGCAAGAAAGCTTTAGCACAGGCGTAAAACTGATACCTAAACTCCTAACCGACTTCCAACACTAGAAATCAAAGCTTTAGGTTGCAGAGTTACAAGGTATACCTGCTATGATGGTGGTATCGACCTCCTCGGCCATCACCTCACGCAAAGCACAAAAACCAGAACCCTAGTAGAGCAGCATGACACGGAGGAGTGGCAACAATGAGAGCTTAAGGTTTTGACGTCCAAAGTTAGTTAGGTTAATCCCTAGCTCATCTCCACTGTCTGATGGCCAACGGAGGATCAATGACGGATAATCACAACAGATGGTAAGGTGAGATGGAGTTGACATTCCATAGCATATATTGTTTCTGCGTGGAGCTACAGACGAGGGCCCATATGATAGAGAAAACCATAGAATCATGTGCTTAGTTAACCAGGAGGATCCCCCGTCGAATCTTCCAACTCGTCCAATAAATTTATCATTTAAACGCATTTAAGCGTTGTACAAAGTATCGTGATGTTGTACATTGTCATGGATATGAACCCGTTAATAACAATGTATATATATGGTTTAATAGGTTATGAGTCAATAATTATCTGCCACACAGATATAATATATATATATATATATATATATATATATATATATATATATATATATATGATTTTTCTTAAAGTTTATAATGGAATTGATGTTTAGATGTTACAAATGGTATCAGAGCTCAGGTTCGTACACTGAGACTCTTTGGGAATAGTTATGTACTAGAACCTTGTGTTGGTGTTTTTTTGTTTGTTGTAAACTAAATAAACTTACGTGTGAATATAGATAAAATAGAAAAAGATTACCGCAGCAAAAAAAAAGGAAGATAATCATGCAAAGGGACTCTGAACCACCGAAATCGCCTAGAACAACTTATGTGAATGCCAATCCAGATATTTGGATACAGCTGGGAGAGGAATCCCGACAAGCTAATGCCATGTTACTCGAACTGTGCAGTAGTTGCGGGCAGAAATGACCAGTTTGAGGACAAACAATGAATGAATGCGCTTAGAACAGGAAATAATTCTAAGGAGTTTGTCCAATAAACAAAATCAGTGCCACCTGGACCCTAGTGCAGAAGATCGGGAAAAGACTCCAACTGCTCAACATGGAGAAGAAAATGCTGAGTCAACTGAAAGACATAGAGAGAATGAAGAGGGACGTTCGGATAATGTCTCCGACCAACATAAAACCAAGAAACAAAAGACAGAACAAAAATCAAAACAGAAGTCACAATTACAAGGAGAATTTAAGAAAATTATGCCCTCACTCTTTGAGGGAGAATTTGAAGAAGCTGCGGAGGCCTAGTAAATTGATATGGGCAAGTACTTTCAGATTTATGAGTACACTGACAAACTGAAGGCACAATTAGTGGTTTATCAGTTAAGAGGAAAGGCGACTCTCTGGTGGGAGGAAATCAAGACAGTAAGGAAAATTGATGAGGAACAAGTTACGTGGAATGAATTTCAAAAACATTCTAAGGAAAAATATCTAACTAAGCGCTATTATGATGAAAAAGAGAAGGAATTCCATGAGTTAAGATTGGGAACCTTAACCATAGATGAATAGTGACTAGATTTACGTCCTTACTACGCTACATGCCTTAGATGCAAGAGGAAAAAGCCAAAATTAAGTGTTTCGTCAGCAGTTTGCCAAACTTCATGAAGGAAAAACTGGAATTTGATTACCCCAAGACAATGGACGATGCTGTGTGGAAAGCCCGCATTTGCTATCAACAAATGAAACAAGAAAATGAAGGGCCAAAATGGGGATTAAGAAAGAAAGGTAGAAGTCTGATTCCTAACAGACACCCACAATTTGCTAACCATAGGAATGTGCAGCAAAAGACATTCAACAAGTTTCCAACCAAAAATCAACCCAGAATTGCATACTCTGAAAACAAACCAGCAGAGGGAGTCACAAAATATGTCAATGATCAACAATCAAAACTGCCACTATAATGTTGGGGATGCAGAGAACCCCATTATTACAAAAATTGTCCACAACGAGCTAGAACATAATAGTTTTCAAATATGCAAGAAGCATCTACAGTTGGGGAAGTGGCGAGGAACATACCCAAAATTAATGCCGCTTTGGATGATCATCGGGCCAAATTTTAGCCCACAATGATCAAATGTGAAGGTATGATCACTAAGAAACCTGTCTTTGTTTTATTTGATCCAGGTGCTACCTTAAGCTATGTCAGTCTTAAAGTGGTTGAAAAGTGTCAGTTAGTGAGCAGAAAATTTTCAAACATTGGCTAGTTCAACTAGCCACTGGTACAAACAAAAGGGTTAGTGCCAAGACATAACATTGTCCTATAACCATTTTTGGACGACCTATTTATGTTGATCTTAATATACTTCTTTTGGGTTCTTATGATATCTTAATTGGAATGGACTAGTTGGAAAAATGTTGGTATCTAGTAGACTGTATAACAAAAAATTGTAAGTTTTATTTCAGAATCAGGTCAAAGAAAAGAATTGCAGGGGATAAAAACCAGTACCAAGCTACATCCTATTACTGCCAGTTAGTTAGGAAGGTGCATTTGAAAAGGGCTTCAAATATATGTTGTACAAGTGGGGTTTTCAAACTTTAAAAATAAAATGACTTCGCTAGAAAGTATTTTTGTAATTCAGGATTTCGTGGATGTTTTTGCAGAAAACATTCCCAGTTTACCACCAAGGAGAGATATTGAGTTCACCATTGAGTTACTTCCGGGTGCAACCCCCATATCCAGAGCTTCGTATCGCATGAGCATACCTGAACTAACAGAACTCAAAATGTAGTTACAAGAGCTTCTAGATAAAAAATACATTTGTCCCAGTCTATCCCCTTGGGGAGCTCCCGTATTATTTCTACGAAAAAAGGATGGAACCCTCAGAGTATGCATTGATTACCGACAACTAAACAAACTAACCATTAAGAATAAGTATCCTCTACCACGTATCGACAATCTACTTGATCAAGTGAAAGGGGCTAAAGTGTTCTTGAAAATCGATCTAAGATTTGGATACCATCAGATAAGAATAAAAGATGAAGACATTTACAAGACAACCTTCCATACTCGTTATGGTCACTACAAGTTTGTGGTTTTGTCTTTTGGCCTCACAAACGCCCCTGCCACCTTTATGAGTCTGATGCATGGTATTTTCGAGCCTTACCTGGATAAATTTGTGCTGATTTTTATAGATGATATTATAATATACTCTAAGGATCCGGAGGAGCATAAAGAACACCTAAAAATAGTATTGCAGATGCTATAGGATAAAATGCACGGTGTATGGAGAATGGAGATACCCTCAAGGATCTTCTCGGGACCCTTGGCAGACTGTAAGATTATATGTAGTTGTCACAAAGCTACATGCATATCCATAAACAATAACTAACTATCAAAGCAAGACATATTCATTATCTCAAGCCTCCGTGTAGGTTTGCTAGAGAGCACAATGTAGCTAGGTGGAAGTCCCCTGAGCTGGCTCCAGATCAAGTCTTTCACATAGAAGAGACAAGCATAATCACAGCATACAACCTTGATAATTAATACATGAACATATAAAAGACATCTAGTTACACATAACTAAGCTACTCATGCTAAAAGGTATTGGACAAATAAATAAATGAATGATAGTACCAACACCATCGAGTAGACAGTATAATTGCAGTTCTATATTAATGTCAGAAGAGTGATTACAACCATCTATTGCATTAGCCTTACCTTACCCCTCTAGCTCCTCTTTGTCTCTCCCTTCTTACCAACTTCTTGTGCTTAGATTTGAGACTATGCTCAACAATCAAGTAAGTTATCCTCTCAAATGATCTAACCTCTATCACCATAGCCTTAACTCTTCTTATGTAGCATTTGAGTTAGGGTTGCCAAGTTCCTCCATGAGTTTCTTTAGGTAAAAGCAATGATGTTGCCATGCTTTTGAGCTCTTTCCCATTTGTCTCCTTCATTAGGATTAGAAAGCCCTCAAATAGGTTGAACTCTAGATGTTTCCTTGCTTTTCTGAGTAGATTTAGGAGGGAAGATAGAGATATTTATGAGTCAATTCGCTCCTTTGACCTCTAGATTCTCATTACGATCCACTAACATTGTCCCTGACCAACAAGTAGAGTTAGTAGGGTCATTATTTCTCACTTAGGCTTACAGAGAAGCTTTATAAAGCATGTTTTCAGTGTATAGATAGTGTTAGTGTGAAACAAGGCCTGTGGTTTTGGCTATTGCTTCAACCATCATGTCTTTCTCCTTTGAGCTGATGAGAAGGTCATTTTGCTGTATAATAGATGCCCCCTAAAGTGTGAGATCAGAGACTGCAACGACTGCTGAAATACTTTACTTAACTCTAATTTTCCCTCTTTGACAAAAAGAGAGATAGGATCGGAGTTTCAGGCGGTACGATAAACTTGATACAACATATATCTATAAAACAACTAAAATCATGTCTTGGGTCGGGCATTCCCATGCTCAGTAGCTATGTCAGAGTGATTTTATCATAAAAGAGATATGTTGATGCTGGCCATCGATAAGCACAACGCGAATCCGGTGTCATAATAGGATCATTTTGATGAGCTATCTCCAAAAAATAATATACGCAACTTGGGAGAGGAAACCAGGCTGAGTGATGCAAGCCTCTACCCAAGGTCTTGATTTCTACTTCACCGAACAACATAGATCGATACATGTGAATATATGCGTTGATGTTGAACATGCACGGAATTGTCTGATTACCAGTCAATAATGCAGACCATTAACAGATGTGAGGAAAGCCACCAATAATGGTGATGGTCTCCAAGATGCACAATACAATCTAGCGAGTGTGAAAAATGTTTTTATCATCGAACACCTGTAGAATCGCTTAACCATGAGTCAATAATGAGAAATATTGATCAAACACAAGGTGACCTGCCACTAATGTCTGCAAGTACCAAGGCACTAAATGTGTTTCTGGGTTGTCTTCCTAGATAAAGTGTTGAAGTCGATAGGAAGATACCTGTCAAAAGGTAGGAAATAATGTGTCCTACATCAATTCACACGAAACGGGACAAGAATGATTTGTTTTTTTGAGGAATCTTTGAGCATTGGGTTGAAACGACAGAGGGCATGATGAAAGGATATGCTTGATGGGTTGTTGGAGGAAACAAAAGGTTAACCCTTGAACAATAGAAGGCATGACAATGGTTTTAACCATGCAACACTAAACTCATGAACACCAAAGAGTATTACGATACATAGATGCAAGAACATCAGGGTATTTTAGGCTAAAATCATAGGATGGTAGGATTCATATTCAGAGGCCGTCACAAGGAAGGTTTATCTGAGGGAGTGTCATGTTCAAGGGAACGACTGCTGCCAAATCACACTTTCTAATACTAAATACAGTTGTATTGTATACTTCCCCATCTGATTAGTTTAGTGAGTCCAAATGGGTAAACTCATCGATCTTTTCATATTTTTAAGAGTCTGAAAAGGACTGCAAAAAGAGCAACTCTATGCCCTATCTGATTAGTTTAATGAGTCCAAATAGGCAAACTCATTGATCTTTTCATGATTTAAAAGTCTGAAAAGGGTCGTAAAAAGAGCGACTCTATACCTTGTCTGTTTAATTTAATGAGTCCAGACGAGACAACTTGGTGCTCTTTTCATATTTAGAGAGTCTGAAAAGATCGTAAAGAACGAATCCAAGGTGGTCCCTTTGTCATAGTTTTTAACCGGGTGTGACAAAAGTTTAATAGTATACCCGGATCGGTTACTTTTCCGTGAGTTGATCTATTGAGTCTGGATAAAGAGAAACCTATGCTCAGTAGATGTTGAACTCATTTTGTTATGAATACGAGGAGACAGACTAAACTCAATATTCGTCGTGAATTTTTAATGAGTC
>APFE030960716.1:8093-31602 GCA_000404065.3 Pinus taeda
CTTAGCCTCTCCACCAATTTTCGTGGCTAGAGCACATCCGATGCTACCCCAAATCAACACTCCCTCTTAGTGAGGATTGTGCTCTAGTAATACTCCTCACTGAGTATCACCCTGATCATCTGACATCGGTCCTTGTGTTGATGCTAAGTCTCCCTGCCCAACATCCTTTGCAGTGCTACGTCCTATACTGCTGCCCATGACTCTGCTATTGCCATTGCTGCATCTGTATGACAACTCCTTCTACATCCATGCTGTTGCTGGTCTTTTCTCCCAACACTGTATCCGCACTGCAACTTCCTCTTCATTCGTGCTGCTAACACACTCATTTCTACTTCTGAAAGGGGTTCTTTACCATCCCCATCTTTTCCTTGAAGTATTCAAATTTTGACTTTCCAAGGGCCTTGGTGAGGATGTATGCCACCTGTTCTCTTGGAGGAGTATAGCTCAATTGTATAGCTCGTCGTTGGACACAGTCTCTTACAAAGTGACATCGGATATCAATATGCTTCGACCTACCATGAAACAATGGATTCTTAGAGAGTTTGATGCAATTCTAATTATCACACATGATCCTGGTCGCTTCCATATTTCTTTTGAATAGGTTCACCAACAGTATTCTAAGCCATATGGCCTCACACAAAGCTGCGCTTGCTACCATATATTCTGCCTCAGATGAGCTCAGAGCCACAGACTTTTGTTTCCCACTGCACCAAGAGGTCATTCCTAATCCAATGTTGAAACAATACCCAGAGGTACTTTTCCGATCCGTTGAACTTCCTACCCAATCTACATCAGTAAATCCACTCAACTTGATATCCTTCCCCTTGGTGTATAAGAGCCCATAATCAATTGTTCCCTGTAAATACCTGAGAATATGTTTGGTTGTTGCCCAGTGTGCCCTCTTTGGTTCCACCATGAACTGATTGAGGGTGTTGACAACGTAGCAAATATCTGGGCTGGTATTGATCAAATACATCAAGGACGTTATGAGTTGCCAGTATAGGGTGGGATTGACATCCTTGTCTTTTGATGCATCAATCTTCTTCCAGTTGGTGATCATTGGTGTAGCCATAGGTCTAGAGTCTCCCATCCCAAACCTTTTCAGGACTTCTGTAGCATACCTCCCTTGCCCAAGGAAGTTTTTTCCTTTCTACTGCCAAACTTCCAACCTTAGGAAGTAGTGCATTCGTCCTAGATCCTTCATGTCGAACTCTATGGCTAGATTCTTCTTGTAATCCTCAATGTCTCTAGATGATCCTGTCAGAAAGAGATCATCCACATATAATACTAAGATAAGTGGCTCGTTCTCTACGACCAGATAGTAGAGATTCGGATCCACGTCACTCTTGACAAACCCATCTTCTGCAAGTAACCATCTATTCAACCATAGTACATACCACACTCTTAGTGCCTACTTCAGCGCATACAAGGCTTTCTTCAGTCTGCATACATGAGACTTCTTCTCATGAGTTTCAAAGCCCTCTGGTTGTTCAATGTATTACCCAGTTTAGAAATGCCGTCTTGACATCCATCTGATGGATCTCCCATCCCATCTAGGCTGCAAGAGATATCACAACCCTAATAAATATATACCTGGCAACCAGGGCGAAGGTTTCCTCATAGTCAATCCCTTTCCTTTGAGCATACCCATTAGCCTCAAACCTGGCCTTGTATTTCTCAACACTGCCGTCCGCAGATATTTGATTTTGTAGATCCATCTTGAACCTCCCTTTGATACCATGTGAAAATTCTATCACTGCAGCAACTGATTTACTTTTCCTACTTATTTCAGCATAAGTTATTCATGAAATTACTTCAATAAACATTAAAATAAATACTGCTACAGATATCACACAGTAATACAGAAACAAACATATGCACAAGAGTCAACACATTGACACAATTATTTTGGACTGATGCCCCTAGAAAAACCCAATGTGGGAAAGCCGGTGCAGCAAGAGAGGATTTTATTATTCAGCAATTTTCTAGTACAATAGGGTGCCAAACTGGCTTACCCACAGATAGACAAATTTTCCAGAACTTCTTTTGAGCCCAATGTCTGCCCTATTGACCTCTGCGTGACTTGAAACCCTCTGTGTTAGCTTGTTGAGACTGTGTGCAACCTCTCTGGCCTTTTGCGTCACTCCAACAGCCTCTGTGTGGATGGCGCAAGCCCTGCTGGCTCTGCGCAGTCTCTGTTGCCTCTGCGTGTCTCCCTCTGGCCCTGCATCTGCTTTTTTTGCCTCTGCACTGATCTCCCGTCTCTCTGTTTCGTACTTGCTACTTCCCGACTGCTCTCTAGACCACTGGTTCAATTTCTTAACGCCCCACTCCAAAAATTGAACTGACTGGTCTCCCTCAATATGTTCTCCAAGTGACCCTCAAGCCTCATTTTATACTTTTCTCGTTGACAAATCAACAACCGAGATTAAGTCCTTAATCAATAGTTAAGATTAGATCTGGCTTGTTCCATGACTTTTGGACCATTCTAACATAGTTTTATATCAATACACATTAATATTTTATTTTCCTGAAGTTTAGACTTAGGGACTCCATTAAAAATATTAATTATTTTAATATCTATCAAACTGTTTAGAATCTACCCAAACCCTTTCTGGGTATTGGAGATCTCATGTGTCTTAGCCTCTCCGCCAATTTTCGTTGCTAAAGCACATATTGCTACCCCATACAACACCCCTTCTTAGTGAGCACTGTGCTCTAGTAATACTCCTCACTGAGTATCACCCTCATCATTTGACATCGGTCCTTGTGTTGATGCTAAGCCTCCCTGCCCAACATCCTTTGCACTGCTGCATTCTATACTGCTGCCCATGACTCTGCTACTGCCACTGCTGCATCTGTATGACAACTCCTACGTCCGTGTTGCTGCTGGTCCTTTCTCCCAACACTACATCCACACTGCAACTCCCTCTTCATTCGTGCTGCTAACACACTCATTTCTACTTCTGAAAGGGGTTCTTTACCATCCCCATCTTTTCCATGAAGTATTCAAATTTTGATTTTCCAAGGGCCTTGGTGAGGATGTATGCCACCTGTTCTCCTGGAGGAGTGTAACTCAATTGTATAGCTCCTCGTTGGACACCGTCTTTGACCATGTAACATCGGATATCAATATGCTTCGACCTACCATGAAAGACTGGATTCTCAGAGTTTGATGCAACTCTAATTATCACACATGATCCTGGTCGCCTCCATATTTCTTCTGAATAGGTTCACAAGCAGTTTTCTAAGCCATATGGCCTCACACAAAGTTGTGCTTGCTACGATATATTCTGCCTCAGATGAGCTCAAAGCCACAGACTTCTGTTTCCCACTGCACCAGTAGGTCATTCCTGGTTAGCTGAGAAATTGAACCAGTGGTCTAGAGAGCAATCAGGAGGCAGCGAGTACGGAACAAAGAGATGGAAGATTAGTGCAGAGGCAAAAAAGGCAGACACAAGCCAGAGGGAGAACCACGCAGAGGCTGCAGGAGTGACGCAGAAGGCCAGAGAGTTTGCGTAGAGTCTCAACGGGCTGATGCAGAGGGTTTCAGGTCACGCAGAGGTCAATAGGGCTGACGCTAGGCTAAGAATAAGTGATGAAAAACTTGTCTATCTGTGGGTAAGCTAGTGTGGCACCCCGTTGTACTAGAAAATTGTTGAATAATAAAATCCTCCCTTGCTGCGCCAGTTTTCCCACATTGGGTTTTTCCGGGGACATTAGTCCAAAATAACTGTCAATGTGTTGATTCTTGTGCATATGTTTGTTTCTGGATTACAGTGTGATATCTGCAGCAGTATTTATTTTAATGTTTATTGAAATAATTTCATGAATAACTTATGGTGAAATAAGTAGGAAAAGTAAATTAGTTGCTGTAGTGATAGAATTTTCACATGGTATCAGAGGGAGGTTCAAGATGGATCTACAAGATCAAATATGCTGCAGACGACAATGTTGAGAAATACAAGGCCAGGTTTGAGGCTAAGGGGTATGCTCAAAAGAAAGGGATTGACTATGAGGAAACCTTTGCCCAGGTAGCCAGGTATACATCTATTAGGACTGTGATATCTCTTGCAGCCCAGATGGGATGGGAGATCCATCAGATGGATGTCAAGACGACATCTGAACTGGGTAATAGAAGAAGATGTATACATTGAACAACCAGAGGGCTTTGAAACTCATGAGAAGAAGTCTCATGTATGTAGACCGAAGAAAGCCTTGTATGGGCTGAAGCAGGCACTAAGAGAATGGTATGGTCGAATAGATGGCTACTTGTAGAAGATGGGGTTTGTCAAGAGTGATGTGGATCCGAATCTCTACTATCTGGTCATAGAGAACAAGCCGCTTATCTTAGTATTATATGTGGATGATCTCTTTCTAACAGGATCATCCAAACTCATTGAGGTCTGCAAGAAGAATCTAGCCACAGAGTTCGATATGAAGGATCTGGGACGAATGCACTACTTCCCAGGGTTGGAAGTTTGGCAGCAGAAAGGAGAAATCTTCCTTGGGCAAGGGAGGTATGCTACAAAAATCCTGAAAAGGTTTGGGATGGAAGACTCTAGACCTATGGCTACGCCAATGATCACCAACTGGAAGAAGATTGATGCATCAAAAGACAAGGATGTCAATCCCACCCTATACTGGCAACTCATAGGGTCCCTAATGTATTTGGTCAATACCAGGCCAGATATTTGCTACGCCGTCAACACCCTCAGTCAGTTCATGGTGGAACCAAAGAGGGCACACTGGGCAACAACCAAACATGTTCTCAGGTATTTATAGGGAACAATTGATTATGGGCTCTTATACACCAAGGGGAAGGATATCAGGTTGAGGGGATTTACTGATGCAGATTGGGTAGGAAGTTCAGTGGATCAGAAACGTACCTCTGGGTATTGTTTCAACATTGGATCCTCACTCGAGAAATTGAACTAACTGGTCTCCCTCAGTATGTTCTCCAAGTGACCCTTAAGCCTCCTCTTATACTTTTATCGTTGACAAATCAACGACCGAGATTAAGTCCCTAATCAATGGCTAAGATTAGATCTGGCTTGATCCATGACTTTTGGACCATTCTAACACAATTTTATATTAATATACATTAATGTTTTATTTTCCCTAAGTTTAGACTTGGGAATCCATTAAACGTATTAATTATTTTAAGATCTCCCAAATTGTTTAGAATCTACCCAAACCCTTTCTGGGTATTGGAGATCTCATGTGCCTTAGCCTCTCCGCCAATTTTTGTGGCTAGATCACATCCATTGCTACCCCAAATCAACATGAAGCGACTAGGATCATGTGCGATAATCAGAGTTGCATCAAACTCTATGAGAATCCAGTATCACATGATCGGTCGAAGCACATTGATATTAGGTGTCATTGTGTCAGAGATTGTGTCCAACAAGGAGAAGTACCGTTGAGCTACACTCCTACAGAAGAACAGGTGGCAGACATCCTCACTAAGGCTCTAGGAAGAATAAAGTTTGTTCATTTCAGGGAGAAGATGGGGATGGTAAAGAATCCATTTCAATAATGGATAAGTATCGGAAGTTGCAATATAGTAGTTAGCAGTGGCAGTGCTATGGGCAGCATGGGCAAAATGTTGACAGGGAGCTGCAGTACAGATGTAGCAGTGGCATTGGTAGAGCCATTGGCAACGGTACAGGAAGCAACAGTGTAGTGGATGTAGGGTAGCAGGCCCAACATCAACACAGGTACCGGTGCGGAAGGATCAGTGTGATGTTTAATGGTGGAGCATTACTAGAGCACATTCCTCTCTAAGAGGGAGTGTTGATATGGGGTAGCATTAGATGTGCTCTAGCCATGAAAATTGGTGGAGAGGCTAAGGCACATGAGATCTCCAAGACCTTCAGATCTCCTGTGGTTTGCAACGCTCTGATACCATGTTGAAATTTCCAAGTATAACCCGTTAGAATTTTATCTGTATTCTCTGGTTTATTTCGCCTACTTGTTAATTATGAACAAGTTATTTAACCATATAAATACTGAAATAAACCCAATACAGTCTCAACCATCCACAAATCAATAGCTGAAAGAAATAAACAAACACACAAGTGACACCGTTATTTTTGGACAACTCATCCCCGGAGAAACCCAACTTGGGAAAATCGGTGCAACAATTTTGAGGGTTATTTTATTATGCAGTCTTTCTGAGTACAACTGGGTGCCAAACTGGCTCACCCGATAGAGAAAATAATCTAGCAGTAATACCTCTCTATTTGGAAGCAGATATTCGGAAAGTCTGCCCCACGAAACCCTCTCCAACACAATCTGAAGCTCAGTGTCAACCCTCCTAGCCTCTGCATCAGCCCGAAACTTACTGTGTCAGCCCTCTGAGGCTCTGCGTAGCCTCTATGGCCCTTTGTGTCACTCCTGCAGCCTTTGCGTGGATGACGCAGGACCTTCTGGCCTCTGTGCAGTGCCTTCTGCCTCTGCGTTGCTCCCTCTGGCTTAGCATTTACCTCTCTTTGATTTTGCGTTGGTCTCTCAACACTATCTCTGCCTCTCTACCTCGTACTCACTGCCCCTCGCTACAATTGACCACTGATTCGATTTCTCTTAGCAAACCCCACTCTAGAAAATCGAATGATTGATCACTCTGGTGTATTCTCCAACTGACCCCCAAACCTCCTCTTATACTTTTCTTGTTGGTTCTTCAATGGATGAGATTACATCTATAATCAACCGCTAAGACTAGATTTGGCTTGATCCATGTCATTTAGAACCTTCTAACCCAGTTTTATATTAATACCATTAATATTTTATTTTCCCTAAGTTTAGACTTAGGAACTCCATTAAAAATATTAATTATTTTAATATCTCCTTAACTGGGTAGAATTTGCCCAAACCATTTCTGGGTCTTGGAGACCTCGTGTTCTTTAGCTTCTCCACCAATTTTCATAGCTAGAGCACATACGATGCTATCCCAAATCAACATTCCCTCCTAGGGCCTTGCTAGATTGTGTGGCAACAAGTCCAAGTGATCAACTCAACAACAACAATACTTGAAGTAAATGAGGAAATTTCCACACACATGATAAGGGAAAATCAAATCACAAGGACTCGTTATTGACATCGGAATCACAAGAGCAGACATCTCAATCAATCTGCATATTTGTATCACTCAAAACAGAAACAACATACTTATGTTTCGAAGAATAGTGATGTCTACAAAATCTAGTCTTATGATAAGAATTTATTCCAGTTGTCGAATAATTGCAAAGTTTTATAGAAGATTGATTTAGGATGCTTAGATCCCTTCTCAGTTCGACAGTTTTGTTTATCACCCAAAGGATTCTATCATCTTGTATCATCGTAGATGAGAACTCGAAGAACTTTGAAAGATACAAATAGACTACAAGACAAAGAAACAAATGACATGCCTTGTCAACAATAAGTTTGAGGACAAGGTCTTTTTGAAGGGGAAGGCAATTTTGTGAATATAAGATATAAAAGTAATATAAATAAATAATATTCATAATAATAATTAATTAAATAATAATTAGTTACTGAAGAGGCATGTCTTAAGGACATGACCATTCATGAAGGGGAACCTGCCTAGGTATATAAGTGGGCCCTCATTTGTAATCAATATCATCTCATATATCATATCTTCTGTACGTTTAACATTCTTTAGATAAGTATACTACATGTCCTATTATGGATATTACAATATTCCAGATATTCTAAATATTCTGCTGCGTATAAGAGTCATGTTTGTTACACGTGAGTTGGGGCTTAGCAAACTATTTTCACTTCAGCTGAACTTCAATCATCTCAGGTCTAGCAATAACATCATTTTGCTATTAACATTATGGAATAGAAGGTCAGGTTATGCCAAGCAGGCCTGTAGTACGGTTCAAACTTCAAACGAAGGCTGGAATAAAACAGCCTGCCATAGAAAATGTTGTTGTGCCTCCAAAATTTGGTGATTTGCCTCTGTTTCAGTCCCCCCAATGGTTAGCACATTTGATGGCTTCAGGCATTGTGTCAAAATGAAATGCATATCACCCTCAACAATGATCCTAAGCATGACTGCCCAGAAAAATCCAACGAAGGCTCCGCTTGTTCACATTTAAATTGGTCATGTGATGTATAATCAGAGTGACCTGTTCTGCAGTCTAGAAATGGTGACAAGCTACCATAAATGTGTTGATCCAGCAATTACATTACAAATGCCAAGATAGAATATGGGGAGACAAGCATATCAATAGCAAGCTAATCGTTCATGAAGTGTGAAGTTAGACCATCTGATATTACAATATTCCAGATATTCTAAATATTCTGCTGTGTATAAGATTCATGTTTGTTACACGTGAGTTGGGGCTTAGCAAACTATTTTCACTTCAGCTGAACTTCAATCATCTCAGGTCTAGCAATAACATCATTTTGCTATTAACATTATGGAATAAAAGGTCAGGTTATGCCAAGCAGGCCTGTAATATGGTTCAAACTTCAAACGGAGGCTGGAATAAAACAGCCTGCTATAGAAAATGTTGTTGTGCCTCCAAAATTTGGTGCTTTGCCTCTGTTTCAGTCCCCCCAATGGTTAGCACATTTGATGGCTTCAGGCATTGTGTCAAAATGAAATGCGTATCACCCTCAAAAATGATCCTAAGCATGACTGCCCAGAAAAATCCAACAAAGGCTCCGCTTGTTCACATTTAAATTGGTCATGTGATGTATAATCCAATGTGGAAAAAGTCGAAGTCGGGATTAAATCGACAAGGGTCCAAAAGTTGAAAAAGTCGTTAAAGTCGGGAGTTTTTCGAAAAAGTCGGCAAAATTAAACGGCCAGCCAAAAAAATCAAAAAATCGGGATTTAATCAGCCAGCCAAAAAATCAAAAAATCGGGATTTAATCGGGATTTATTCCCGACTTTTTCCACACTGGTACTATAATCAGAGTGACCTGTTCTGCAGTCTAGAAATGGTGACAAGCTACCATAAATGTGTTGATTTCCAGCAATTACATTACAAATGCCAAGATAGAATATGGGGGAACAAGCATATCAATAGCAAGTTAATTGTTATTGAAGTGTGAAGTTAAACCATCCGATATTACAATATTCCAGATATTCTAAATATTCTGCTGCGTATGAGAGTCATGTTTGTTACACGTGAGTTCGGGCTTAGCAAACTATTTTCACCTCAGCTGAACTTCAGTCATCTCAGGTCTAGCAATAACATCATTTTGCTATTAACATTATGGAATAAATGGTCAGGTTATGCCAAGCAGGCCTGTAGTATGGTTCAAACTTCAAAGGAAGGCTGGAATAAAACAGCCTGCTATAGAAAATGTTGTTGTGCCTCCAAAATTTGGTGCTTTGCCTCTGTTTCAGTCCCCCCAATGGTTAGCACATTTGATGGCTTCAGGCATTGTGGCAAAATGAAATGTGTATCACCCTCAACAATGATCCTAAGCATGACTGCCCAGAAAAATCCAACAAAGGCTCCGCTTGTTCACATTTAAATTGGTCATATGATGTATAGTCAGAGTGACCTGTTCTGCAGTCTAGAAATGGTGACAAGTTACCATAAATGTGTTGATTTCCAGCAATTACATTACAAATGCCAAGATAGAATATAGGGGGACAAGCATATCAATAGCAAGTTAATCGTTCATGAAGTGTGAAGTTAGACCATCCATAAGCATCAAATATAACCATGAAGCAAAATAGAAACAGCATCATGAAAAGCATCATCCTGTGTGATGAAAATCACACTCGTTAGCTCTGAGAGCTAACAAGGAGCATGGTTCAAACGAATATAAATACTGCCTTTCCTGCTTTAATTCATAATAGAGATGTTCTAAAAAAGGAAGAACTTGCTCAAGTGGGTGCATAAATTGTATTATATTGAGAATAACTTATGTGTGTGTGTGTGTGAATGAAATTAGTTACCTACAAATAAAAAAAGTATACAAGAGATGATTGACACATATATGATCTCAGACAACTTCCCACATGTAAGTAAAGAAAATAAACAGGGTCATCATTATATTGGAAAACAACTTTAAAAGAGACAATAGATTAACCACTATTATCAGAATGAAGAGAATAATCGAAGAAATTAATAAAGAAATTCTACATTAGAAACAGAGAAATGGCATCCATGCACATGTAAAGGACAAACGAGGTGTTCCATAGCGTTATTTGATTTTGACATATCTTTGCTTATAATTGTCATACTGAACAATTAAAATGAAAAATTAAATTTGTATTTACGATATATCATAGGAACATAGCAGTTTCTTGTATTTTCATCATTAATTTACAGCTTCTTACCTTTCTGAGGTAAAAAATTCTCTCTTAAAGGTATTTGGAATGAAAATAAGGGCATATGAATTTCTGTAGTGTTAACAGCAAAACCTGCATTATGAGCATCTAGCACAAATATCTGAAATATGTTCCTTTCAGTGCCTAGAATAGAATTCTATAATCAGTAGATCAAGGCAGAAACAAGGTCTCTATTGTCATAATCTTCTTTCTTTTTAATGGAAATTGCAGAAAGTAAAGGATAGCTGGCGAGTTGTGAACCATCGAGATATCATTCCTTCAGTGCCAAGGCTTATGGGCTATTGCCATGTAGCTCAACCTGTCTATCTTACAGCAGGAGATTTACAGGATGCTAGTGTATGTGCTATTATATTGTAAATTGTGAATAAAATATTGAATTTCCTTTGAGCAAATTTAATTCATTTCTTTTCCTGATACTAGTTGTTTTGCTACTAAGGGGACTATCTTTTATTTTTCTGTTAATTATAAATCTTTAGTGATGGATCAAAATTAAATTAGTAGTTGCCACTCTTTGTTTTGATTTACTTGTACATTTCTTACAAAAATTTAAATTAAACGCACCTGGTCACTATTGACTCCAAAACCTGCACTTCAATTGGTAAAACCCTAGAACATAAATGCAACTTTCAAGGAATTAGGAGGGACTGCCTTTTTTCACCTCAGTAGCTCCCTTTTCTCTGGCACATGGGGTCCCTAGAAGTTATATGATAAAATTTAGATTTAAGTCAATGGTGGTTTGCTAAAACCAGTGCCAATCCAAGAGTTATGGTATCAAAGAATACCAAGCATAGGGGGCTTAGAATGTTACCGAGAAAAATGAAGGTAAGCCTTACAATAATGTGCCATGACTAGTCCAAATGGAGTTTTAGGTTATATGAGAGTGAGTGAGAGCTTGAAGAACAAATGCACCATCACAACCAATGTGTTAAAGGCAATAAATTATGTGCAAGTCAAATATTTAAGGAAAAACCATAACATGAGATTATAACTAAAAAAAGACAACCTTTAAATGAATAGACAGTCCAAGCAACAAGTCACATCTTCAATAATAATCTCATAGGATTAATGGAGCCATTAACATGTGCAAACATCAATTCCTTTATTACAGCAAATCAATTACCCAATATCCATGGTTACATCAAGGGTTAAGGATGTTGGGGAGCTTCACATATAGTCTCTTCTCATATGCAAAGACTTTCCTTCAAAAAGAGATCATTTCCAGTGATAAAAACCCTAACCACTCTAGCATAATACCATAACCATCCTGTTGACCACCGGAGTGGCACCTGATGATTAAATGAAGACTGTTGTCGCACAAAGTGTCTAGGTACCGCGACAATGCTCAAAGTAAGGTCTGTCACTCTAATCCTTACTCCATTTAGTCTCTCTCCTAGACAAGTCAAGGGGGGTAGTCCCTGAGGTGAATGAATGAGGATAGTCTATGAAACATAGCTCTAGGAGACTTAAATATGGACAACTTGACAAATGTAGAACAAATCTTGATCAACTAAGATGGATAGATTAAAATAAGACACAACCACAAGATAACAATAATTAGAGACCACTGTCTTTATATTCAATTAACCATAGACTAAACAGAAGCAAGTTATCCCAAACAATTTATAGATATGGCGAAATTGATGATCATGATAGTTAAATGTAAACGCCCAAAACTGCAATATATTCTAGCAATTAAATCCCATGAAGAATTATGAAAATTAACTGCTAAGCCATGATTGTAGATTAAAAATGATTTTCTTCAATAACCCAGATTTAGAATTAATTATCTTTTTCCAATAGGCAATATAATTTTTAAAACATTAATCGCACTTGCCAATAGAGAAATCAATACCACAAAAATTAAAATTTTACATTTAACGCCAATCACACCAAGGAAATATAATTTTGAATTTTAATTATCCCTTAGGCAAATAATTTTAATGTGGTAAAATGAAGAGATTAAGTTTTTAATGTGACCAAAGTAAAACAAATAAAAAAGGGTTAATAAATTGAAATTTTAATGGGCCATAAGCCACATTAAAATTTTTAATGTGAAAGTGCAAATCCCCTTTTGATTTAATTCTTTGAGGAATTTTAAAGTCACATAAATGATTTTTTTTTTTTTTAGATTTTTAATATTTTTTTGAATTTTTTAAAGCAAAATAAAAAAATAAAATAAAAGGAATGTTGAGAATAGCAACAAGAAATGCTAAAAATAGCATTCAATATATTCCAATTTTAATTTTCCCTTGAATTAAAACTCGAATTTAGTCTCACCAGTTGCTTGAAAAATAATTAATTAATTCATCTTGCGTTAATTAGTTGGAGAAATTCAAACATGAAGTCTTTGTGAAGTGATGCATTAGTTATTCTTCTGATTGAGGAAGTTTGTTAAACACACATGGGCAACAAGAATAATCTGAAAGATAAAACATGAGAGTGCATTTTTTATTAACAAGAGATATACATTTATAGTACATAGTTTGACCGTTGGGTTCCACATCCCAAGGTCTCTTGGACTCCTTTTGTCTATTCAGCTTCCACACTAACCCATTGAAAATTAGGTGTCCAACATTCCCCCCCTAATCCGAAGGGTTATGTATGAGTCCAAGAAGAGAGCTGTAATACGAAATGTGCAAAAATGCATGGCAGCACTAGGCTGAATGTGCTCTCTAAAATGTTGGTATAAAGGGCGGTGGTTTAAAGATGACCACCAACACTGGAACGCTTAGTGCAGTTCCCGGAACTCTTCCAAAACTGGCAAGAAGCTGAAGTCTTCTGCTAGAGGAAGTGCTCCTATTGTTTTGAAAAGGGAAACCTTCAACCAATAAAGGGAGGTCTCACCCCGCATAAAAGGGAGAACTTCAACCTGAAAAGGGAAATCTCAACTTGTGATGGTTTAAGGATGACCAACAACTCTGGAATGCTTAATGTAATTCCTGGAACTCTTCCAAATTTGGCAAGAAGCTGGTGTCTTTTGCTAGAAGAAGTGTCCCCAATTCTATTCCTGGAATTCTTCCGAAACTGGCAAGAAGCTGAAGTTTTCTGCTAGAGGAAGTGTCCCAGATTACCAACTGAAGGCATCCTCAAGGGCATCTTTGTTTCTGGCTACAACTCTGAAACTGGTGTGGTACGTTGTGGCTCAGGCTCGCTTGATGTGACTTTGAAGCTTGTAGATGACCATCATTTCCCCCTCTATCAGATACAAGGTGAGATGATGGAGAAAACTCAACTGCAAGATTGTTCAATACTCTGGAACAAGTTCTGACATGTGTTTGGAATATCTTTTTGGCTGTTGATGCCCATTGCCAAGAAGCGATCCATCCAAGATGAATCTTTGTTCTTGCAGGATGTTTGTTTCTAAAGCATTTGTGTGAAGAATGGGTGGTTTTATGACAATGCTTACATGGATGAAGATCAAAACAATGATCTTTCAAATGGCCAAGTCGGTCACAGTGTTGGCATTTCACAATCTGTTGTTGTTGTTATGGATGAGGGGCAGAATCTGGAACAGTTGGAGGTGAACTGTCATGAAGAACAGGTGAAGATGAATCATCCTCGAGAAATCCATCAGTTTGAAATTGAATTGGCTTTGAGTAGTCTGGAATATGAAAGGACAAGTCCTTGTCATATCCAAGGCTAGTTCTGTGCTTGTTGTGGACAAGCTGTTCCCAAGGTCTGATGATGCGCTTGGGAAGTGCAGACTAATTTTCTGCATCTGCGTGTACAACTGCTGCTTTATGGGAGTCTATTTCAATCTCCTGAACAAAAATAGGTTCATAATGACTCCTTTGTTTTAATTCTTCTTGCTGTAGCTGAGTTTCAAGTTGCAAAAAATCAATTTTCTCTTGTGCATTTTGTAGACAGACCTGAATGTTTGTGAGAGAAACTTTGTTGACTTTTAATGTATTATGATTAGTAGACAATATCAGAGTTTTAAGGAACTCTAATACTTCACGAATTTTGGCCATTTTTTTCTTCAATGTCTGATTTACACCTTAAAAACTGATCACAACTACTACTCAATGCAGAAAAGTAATACCCACTCACAGTATACAATAATATCCTTTATAAATGTGCAACAAATGAATATAGGAATCAATGCATATATATGTAGACAAAGACTATAATGAGTTTTAATGCCACAACTGGGGCAACAGCAACTGCAAACTTGCTTGGATACTTCAAATACTCCTTCACTTTCAAAGCAGAAATGATGGCTATCAAAACTTCAACAATTATAACACCATGTCATGGACAGGACTTGAATGCTCATATATAAATACTTTGACTAGGGTATAATTCAATATTCTCTGATCTTGCCACTTTCTTCAAAGAAAACAATAGTGCGTTGTAAGAAACCCAACCGAAATAACTATAAGAGAAAACCACAAAGGGTCCTGAGTTTGTATGATTTGGTCCACTGTAGTATTTTATCAAACAGTTTGTGTATCAAGTGCTGTAGGTGCATTCCTTGTTGTTGGCTCAACTTTAGACCCAAAAAGCATAAATAATACTAATAACAAGTGTAGCAACCACAACCTTCTTCACTCTTCACTGAAATACATGTTCAGAATTTACACAATGATGTTTAGAATCACTCATGCCCAAAACTCATCTCATCTGCTGGCTTTTTTTTTTTTTTTTGAAAATGAACAGTCATTTATTTCGATTGGACTTAAGTTTATATAGAAAAATAAAGATAGATGGAACCTAGTACTGCAATGTTGTTAATGAGGCTCAAGATTACAATCTTCATAGTGGGCACTGCCCAGAATATAAGACTTTCATGAAATTAATTTCAGCAGTAACTTCTTTGAGGATATTTTCCAGCTAAGAGGAGGAATTAACTCAACTCCCATGTGTACTCAGTTCTGAAAGATGCACACATACCTAGTTCATTCCATCTCCAATTAAAGAATTACACCAACAGTGGATACATCTTCTAGAAGGGATTAAATATGTCCAGGTGCCGTATAAAGTTTCACTAAGCACATGCAGCAGTAAAAGGAAGAATAGTGTGGACCCTCCTAGTAACCATTAGGCAAACAACTAACAATTCATAGTCCCCACATTATCTTTCCACGCACAAAGGTGGGTCCCCATCACATATAACAGCAACACACGGACTCACGAAGGTTTAATTGACATTCACGTACAAGCTGAGGTGACGAGAACCTTCAACCAAGTAATACGTCTCCCCAACAATTGTATGCTGCTAAGTTTGACTTCTTCACCGGCCCCACGTCCAAGTCACACAAAATTGAGAGGGGCAGAAAGTAGAATGCGGCTTTCTGTGGAGGAAATGCAAGCCCAACAATTAGAAATGACCAATGGCCTCAGTTATTAGTAGGAAACATGACTTCTTGAGCCCAGAACTCGATTTCTATTGACAGAAATTTGTCTCAGCAGATGTTACTTCGCTCAGTCATTAGATGGAGGCAACTTGATTCCTTTATGCTCATAGGAAAAACTCAACCCAACAATAAGTATGTTCAGCTGATAATTATATGGCTTGAACTCCTTGAGCCAGAGGAGCACTGTACTCTGTAACCAGTGGGTAGAGCGCTGTCAAAAATTATGGCGCCGAATGGGTTTATGCGTGGATTGTAATGCATAACGACCACTGAGTTGAATGTATAGAATGTATAATGTGGCCACCTTGGGGAGATGAGAGGCCACTCTGTGTTGCTCCAGAACCACTAAACGACATTCGTGTGGAATGAAACGCACATGCCCTGGTTTCAATTTTTTTTGAATTTCAAGTGCAACCTTTTGTGCTACCAAATACCACTATTGTAAATCGTGCATTTAAACGAAGCATATCTCAAGCATATTCATATTCCCTGGAGCATTCTCGTCGCGAGATTCTTTGAGTTGGAGACAGAGATCCACGGTCGAATCCCTAGCTTGTCGTTGTGGAAATTAAAATCAGCCCCATTGTGGAACAACTTCTGGATTTTTGAGCGAGTCTTCAAACTCAGCGTCTAGACTGTGTATATATGTGAACAACTTTTGGACTGCATATATGGAACAACTTCTGGACTGCGTATATGGAATAACGTTCATATACCTTAATCGGAGTAGCGTTCAACTCTTCCACTGCGCCACTCTATTGTGAAGTCAGATGCAACAATAGAGTGGTTGGAATGGATGCGCACTAGTGGCAAGACAACGCTGTTGCATCGACTTATTGCTCACACAAAGACGTCAGAAATACGAGGATATGTTTTGAATCTTGACCCTGTAGTGATGACTCTGCCTTTTGCTGCTAATATCGACATTCGAGACACTGTCAAGTACAAGGAAGTAATGAAAGAGTTTACCTCACTTAAAGCATCGTGAAGATGCCATTTCTGTTCACATTCCCAGCTTGACCATATCCTTCTCACACCATTAAATTATCTCATCAGTTTCTCGTCATCATGGGAATCGTTGGAGAGGCCTTCAAGGTCGTTCACAATTTGGGAACTGTTTCACCTTCCAAACGTAAATCCAATGTCAGATTGCAGGACCAACGTGTATACAACGTTCAGAAAAATGCAGAGAACGCTGCTACGAGGTCAAGGAGGTCAGTTCTGCAATATGGGCAGAAAATAGGAGTTATAGGAGAATCTAAAACGTCTATGAGGCCAGTAGCGTGAAGAGGGAAGTGTATGGAGGCCACCTGCGTATATGGAGGCCTAACAGTCCAAATTCACGGTCTTAGCACAATTCGAGTAGCGTAGCAGAGCAACGTAGTAGGACTATGTCAGAGGAGCGAGGGAGGTTATAAAATTGGCAGAAAAAATCCATGACAAACTGACATTCTTCTGAAGAAAATAATACCATGTCAGAGAATAATGGTAAATCACAGCGCTGTTATACTAGTGACACTAGTACGCAGACTTTGTTAGGCCGCAGGTAGGAATACGTTGCCTAGTTGTAGATCTGATGCGCTCAGCTAATAAAATAAATGGTCAGGTAATGAAGACTAGGCCAACACTATTCAAGGCAGCTAAAACAAGTTGCGTAGGGAATAACAGCGTGCCAATTTTATTTTATTTTACTTTTTCTACCTGAGGCATAAACTGTGAGGAAGAAAACTACACAGACCACACATCATGGCTTTGATACCATGTTAAGAACACATGGGCAACAAGAATAATCTGAAAGATAAAACATGAGAGTACATTTTTTTATTAACAAGAGATATACATTTATAGTACATAGTTTGACCATTGGGTTCCACATCCCAAGGTCTCTTGGACTCCTTTTGTCTAGTCGGCTTCCACACTAACCCATTAAGGATTAGGTTTCCAACAAAGTTATCCCTTAATTAAGGAGATAAGGATCAATTGTAATTGAGTTGTAATTAGTTAGCTCAGTTAACCGAATTAAGTCTAGTTAAATTAGTTCCAAACAGTTGGAGGAACTAATTATGAGTTCAGTCAATTAATGCATGCATGCATGAAACTAGTGTACTCCAGAGTCCAGATAACTGAATATTCTCTTATAAATAACTCATGCATGTTAGTTGAGACAAAAACTCAATTGAGATTAAATACAAGGACATTGTACTATTAGTTGGAGGAATTTTCCAATAAAGGAAACTCATCCATGCAGAAGGAATAAGGTTCCTTGAGGATTACATAGTTTTACAGGGTGTGAGTGATCAGTGTTACACTTGGTAATAGTAGGATTACCCAGGAGAAACAATGCAAGGAAATAGGAGGCTTGGAGGGCAAACGAGAATGTTTGTGAGAAGCCTTGTTTGCTTGTGAGCATCCAGGAGGATTGCACTGAGAGCTGGCTAGCTGTGAGAGCTAAGGCTTTGTGTAATTCTGATGTATTTCCACCTTGTATGATAATACAGATAGCAGGGTTTTTAGCTGAGGCTTTCCCCAGAGTATTCTTTTGTGTTTCACGTGTATTGATTCTTCTTCTCTGTTATATGTGTTCTGTTTGATTCAGCTCGATCTTTAAGCTTCCGCAAGTTTGATAGTATAGTATTTTGCTTTTGTATATTGCATTATCAAGTTAATCGATAGTAAGATTTTTTACATAGATCTCAGAGGTAGATTTGTAGAGAATTTGAAGGAAATTCTACAAGGAAATCAAAATCAAAGTAAAAAAATCATAAGTAAAAAAAAATGTGAAATCAAAACAAAACAAAAATAAAAATAAAAAATAAAATTAAAACAAATCGAAAAAATATCAATCAAGACAAAAATTTGAATTTTAAATGAAAATGAAAAATACAATAACCCTAACGCATATACAAATTAAAAAATGAAATGAAAAACGCACTATCCAAATAAAAAAATGAGTCGGATGCTTTGTTTTTTATTGTGTAGAGGCTTGACAGCGGAGAGGAGGGACTCATGAAGACAATGAGGGCTTGTGAGGAGGATATTGTGAATGCAAGGAGGGGAGGCTGCGGGTTGAGGGAAGGAATGATGTAGGAGAGGGACGCAGGTTCGACGAAGGGATGGAGAGGGGCAACATGCAGAGATAAAAACGCAGGTTTATTTGCAGGTTGGCAAGCTGGGCTAAGGGGAGAAGGATCCACGCACAGAGGCTTTTTGTAGGCAAAAAGGAGGAAAAGAGGGTTGCAGAGAGGGTGATGAATTTCGAGGGTAGGAAAATCTGTAGATCGATGGCAACAACAAGCAGATGAGAAGGGAGGCGGAAAAAAAACACAAATGGACAACGTTGGGAAGAAAACAAAACAGAGGCAGAAGAGCAAGGTAATGAGGAAGAAGGGGGACAACAGAAAAGAAGATTAGGGCCGTAAAAGGAATTTGAATTTTCCAGAAACCCTAAAATGCAGATAACAAAAAAATTTGAAATTTTCTGAAGGAGAGGAACACAATAGAAAATGGAAGCTCAATATGGCAGCAGATAGGAGAAAAATGGTAGCTAAAAACCCAAGAAAATTTCCCAAAAAATCTTATTTTAAAATGATATGCTTCTGCCTCAGATTTATCCGTGAAACCCTTATGAAAATTTCCAGATCTAAAACTTTTAAAACTTTGGACTACAAAAAATTTGAATAATATCCCTAGAAAATTATGTTGATAAACCCCAGAGATCCATATCTTACTTTCCACGGCCTACATCTGGACTCTACACAAATTTCTCCCTCAGATTTGTAGCTGCACGACAACAAGAAAACACCTAAACGATATATACAATGATAAAAACTAAAACCAAGAAAAACCCATGTTAGAAAAATAATTACAAAATTTACAGACCTATGCATAAGAATGGTAGATCTATCATATCTGAGGGTTATGAGTCAAACTTTGTTCCCAGATCTGTTAATCTAAGGCTCTCAACAGCCAGATCTATCAATTTCCCACACAAAAATTAAATTTCTAAATTTTAAGGAGGTGCTAACTCGAAGCCCTTCGTGCATCACCGACAAAAAATCTTATGATAAGCCCGAAATTAATTTTACTGGGCTCCTCAGAAAACACGGATTGAGAGTTGGCTAGTCCGACTAAAAACTTCTCCTAATGCCCGAGGATCTAAAATCAAGATTTCTCTGCAAAACACGATCCAACCATTAAAAATAGAGCAAAAAAATAATAACAAAACTTAGACAAATGGAGATACCTGCTATTACGTTCAAAATTTAGATTATTATTCAAACCCTAGCAACTGAGCAAGATACCTGTACTCAGATCACTCTTTAAAAGCTATCATCAATGGCTTTAGAAAAAATTATGCATGAAAAAAACACATCTTACAGTATTCCCATGAAGAGTAACACCAACAAAACTTAACCCCAAAGTCTTTTTTTATTATCCAGAAAAATATTACACGAGCTTCTTACTAAGCACATGACTCAAAGGTCGGATGAATCCACTGACAAATGACTTCCTATTTAAAAATAAATCCTTTAACGTCTAGTTCGAGTGATCCTCGTCAAAGCAATCTCGACTGTTGATGAAGATTAAAATTTCTTTTAATCTCATCCATCGAAATATTTAAATATTTGTGGAAATTCGAAATTTTTCATTAAATGCATTTTAATTAACTCAAAAATAAAAAATTTGATTTAATTTCCCAAAAAATCTGACTTTGACTTAATCCCTAGGGATCAAAGGTTTAAAATTTGGCAAAATAATTAATTTACCTTAGCCTCAGGATCTTTTAAAATTTAATTTTTAAAGATCGAATTTTTTTGCCTTTGGAGAATTTAAATTTACATAGGACCTAGAATTAATTTAATTTCTGACTTAGGATTTTAATTAATTTCTGGCCAGAAAATTTAATTAATTAACCTATGAGGGGATAAATTATTTTTCCAACCCTTAAGACACTTTACATCATGATTTTCATATTTTTTACATCTTAAAGGGAAAAACTCATTTGTAATAGACCTTCATAGACTACCCATTTCTACGACACAAACATAATCCAGCAGACCAAGCAATTTGTAATAAAATAACCTAACCAAATAGTTAGGATTATTCCCAAATTACTTTTACATAGACTCGCTCTAGAACACTAGGACTTGCTTAAGATCCTAGCGACAAAATCCATTCCAGCTTTGGGGTAAGACTAGAAGAAAACTCTGCTGACCATTTGAGAATGGATTGGTGAGACAAAAAACCTCCTAGAATGGAGATCGTCACTAGAAAAGTAGGTTTACCTAGGTCATTATATACATAACACAGATCTGTCGAGATTATTTACATTATACGCATGCAAAAAGGGTTGACATAACATCTTGGAAGTCAAGATGATGAAGATAGTTGTACGACACGAACACGACGATCTGACGCTATCCCTTTTGCGAAAAAGGGGTGTACTGCTATGGGTCGTTGACATGTAGTGGTCAACATCTAGCTCTACTTGGGGACACATTGTTGCACCAGAGGAATGTGAGAATCCAAAATCTACATTCACGCAACACACAATATAACATAAGAAACGTCCATCCAAAAATCATCATATAACATAGCACACAGGAAAGATATAAGCTCTTCATTTATTAACTATCCTATTAATATGAAAAACACAAATCTAACTACAAAATGAAATATTGAAATAACATGGTATAAGGTTAGAAATACAATACAAAGATGCCCCATGGCATCAGATGCGTTCTGTATATAGTGCATACTGAATATTTGCTTTCTTTCAGGCAAATCCGTCAGTTGTTTCTCGGATGTGCCATGTCCAATTCTGCACATGGTAGGAGTTTTTCCTATTCGAAAATCAAGCTGCTCGTGACCATCAGATGCATCAAACCGCTTTCTCATTCTATTTCTCTTGCTTTTTTTCTTTGCGGAAGGTTGTATCACTAATGTTGTGGAACATTCTGCTTGAAAAATCTCAGATGAAATATGTAAGATATGCGTGACATGTTTTTCTCGTTTAGCATATGCTCTGTCAAGAATGATGGATCAGTCTCACAGGTGTCATGAGTTATAACTTGACCTTTTTTAATTTCTTCTTTGATCATGTCATTCTTAGTTAAATCTTCGTTAATGGAGTTAGCCTCTTTCTCGGGATATTCACAACAGGATGGAACTTGTGATTTCCTCTCTTCCAGCCTCTTATGTAATGAACTCATTTCTCTGGCATGTCTTACTATTAATTTCGCTTGATTGAGTTCAGTTTTCACGAATCTTTCTTGCAGAGTGACATGGTTAGCTTGCATAGTTGTTATTAGATTCTGAATAATGGACATTTGATTAGAATGATTAACTTCCATTATTTTTAATCTGTTTTCGATGATATCTATTCCCTCTGTATTTATGACACATGATACTTGCTTTTCCTCTATGGCCAATAATCTATTCTGAAGAGATATTTGACCAACTTGCATGTCCTTTATAATTTTATCATTCTTTGCTTTCGTGCCCATGAAGTGGTTTTGCATATAGTTTATCTCTTTCTTATGATTTGCCTGTATGTTAGCTAACTGATTATTATAATCGAATCTCATGATGGTCATTTCTTCATTCATAGCTGACAATTTGTTTTGAACCGAACCTATTTCTTCTCGATAACTTGCTTTCATGACAGCCACTTGATTTGAATGATTGAATTTCATGATCGTCATCTTTTTCTCTAGGGCTAATAACTTGCTTTGCATAGATTTAATTTCCCTGTCATGATCAACTGTTAATATTGCTTGATTAAGTTCCATATCTTTAATAAGTTGAGTCTGATTAACTTCTGCATTCTTGCTTACTTGATCCTAATTTAACTGTATGTCTTTAACCATTTGAATTAATTCCTTGAAATTATTTTCAGCTTCTATAGTCTCCTTTACTTCAACTTTCGCTTTGACCTTTTCTTTATCTCCATAGCTATCTTCAAAAGCATCAATGATTGATTGTAGAAAATCAAAATTGCTATTAGGGAAATTAACAAACCAATCTAAAGCATCTCCAGATAAGGTGAGAACAAAAATCTTCATCTTCACATCTTCATATTTAGAATATGGGCAACACTTGCTTATACATAGGCTGACATTCTGAAGGTGAGTTTTGGTAGTGAAAACATTGTTACCTTGAAAAGGAGGAAATTCATCGATGGCATCACCAAAAAAAGAAGGATAACCATGCGGAGCTCCCTGAATATTAGTAAAATCACAAGGAGAAAATAGGTCATAATCCATGATGACTTGTTTAACGGGAAAAAGATGGGCCAAATGGATATCAGAGAGAGATCCCTGCTCAAGAAAATCAAAACATCTACAAGAAGCGAGCTTCTAGCAGAAATTCTTGTAAGAAATGGAAGAAGTGGAGTCGCCACTTGAGCATGAATCTCTCACAAAGTTTCCAAAGGCGAAACCAAAAAGTTAGTGGATGGAGGCAAATGCATATTCAGGGAGGGCTCCTTGTCTGGGATTAAATGAATGAATTAGTGGAGTTGCCACCCAAACAAGAAACCAACCGGAATGTCCAGGTGTAGAAAGTGAAGATGAGAGGATTAGATGAGAGATGATGATAATTAAGATGGTGAGAAATGTCGATGAAACATCGAGAATAAAATATCCCCAACAATGGCGCCAAAAATATGTCGTGTCGCTTGACGGACTAATGAATGGTGGGAAAGATTAGATGATTAAAAAAATGTTGTGAGGACCAAGGACAGAAAAACTCTATCCCTAGCAATGGCGCCAAAAAATGTTGTCACACAAAGTGTCTAGGCACCGTGACAATGCTCAGAGTAAGGGTT
>APFE030960716.1:42460-78595 GCA_000404065.3 Pinus taeda
AACTGACTTCCATACGGGCCATGCCCGATGAGATGTTGGTGAGGACCGCGTTGAATGCAGTCTCAGAGGATTGGGAGGTATTTGTCCAGAGCTTACTAGGTAGGTCGAACCTTCCGGATTGGGAGGAATTTTGGGCATATTTTCGTCAAGAAGAGATCAGACGGCTGACCAAGGTGGGAAGCAGTGGAAAGGGGGTTAGAATAAAGGAGGAAGAGGAACTGGGTCACTATGGGAACCAGTGTCCAAGGAAGAAGAGCAAGGGAGAGGCTTCTGAGACCAAGGCAACGCCAACGAGGGTGGAGAAAGAAGTGGAGATAGATGACGACTATGCCATGAGTGCTCATGCGCCACTTGAGAAGAAGTGGGGTGACATCGAGTTGTAGTCAGATGGATTACAGGCAATGACGGGCATGATCCCTGAGGTACCCAACCTCTTGGATTATACCTTGCTACGGGAGCCTCGAAAAGGAGTAGTAGGACTGGTAGATGTCAGTAGAGACAAATGTGGATGGAGAAACAGAGGGCGCTATAGTGCAGAAGTCCCGAGACAACATGAGGCAGCAATGCGAGATGCATGGAGTTGTTGCAGCAGCGCAGAGGTCAGTAGAGGGAGCTTCAGCATGGGGAGTGTTTCTAGCCTGACAAAGATGTCAAAATTGGGAGGATCAATTATGTACTTCTCAGTACCTGAGTTGCAGTGTAGCAGTTAGCAGTGGCAGTGCTATGGGCAACACGATGCAGCATGATGAGAGGGGAAGTAGTGCAGATGTAGCAGTGGTAGTGGCAGGGACATGGATAACAACATGGATGCAGAGGGAGCTACTATACAAATGCAATTGTGGCAGTGGCAGGGCCATGGGCAGCAGTACATGATGCAGTAGTGTAGAGGATGTTGGGTGTGGAGTACCAAGGAAGGTATGATTTGATGGTCATTTCGATATCTTTTCATGAAACTTTTGCATGGGAAACTTAGACAATAATAAGAACTTATAACAAAACACGAGAAATTAATAAGAAGCACTGATAAACGTCGTTTCTATGTGCAGGAGGGTGAAGAAGCGAAAGGTGGCCATCCAAAAAGTAAAGATAAAGACGAGCTAACTGCTGTCCCTGTGACGGGAGACCGGAAGCGAACCAGATCGACACGGATCAGCCCAAAATAGGACGCGGAGATACCAGTGGGGAACAGAAGAAGGAAGAAGTTACGCACCATTAATGATTATGCGTATCCCTCAGGGTCTTAGATCCTGAGGGATCGCTGTTTTAACCTATTTCTGTATCTAGATGTCTCCGCCATCCCTTTTATAAAAAGGGATAACATTGCTGGTTACGGGGGGTAATTTCTGGGAAGGGTGTAATTTCTTTGAAGAAAGATCTGGACTATGATCTTTATGTTCTGTTGAAGACTTGAGTTTCTGTACTTCTATTGCATGCTTTAATACAGACTTGTTCACTTTTTATCTTTGAGCCTGGATTCATCTTAAGAGGTGTGCCCCTGGAGGCTAAGGGCCCGACCCTGGAGGACACTTGCTCTTGTATTATTACGCGTGGTTTTCGTGTGGTTTGTTCATAAAAGTAATCTGGTAATCTGCTGTGTTTTGAGAATATTCTATTACATGCTTCATTGTGATTAAGTCATTTCGTGTTCTTGAACTTTATATCGATGCTATGTTATTTTATCAATTCTTTAAGTATTGATTAATTCCTACAGGACACTGTTACTTTATTACAGAACTCTTCACTATTGTATTTTACATTATAACAAGTCATCTGGAAAAGTCTGTTTGACATGGTTATTGAACGTGACTATTCTTTATTATGAGATGCAGTCGTATGTGTTTTAACAGAAGCAGATTAAGTATGGTGTGTTTCTAAGGTTTTATAGTATTGTTCTATCATTGAGAGATTGATGTTTTGATTGGCATGATTAAATAGACTTGCAGCTTAAAGGACTCGGTTATTGTTTATTTCAAATTGTTGTTCCATTTACTTTTTGTTCCATTTACTTGTTGTTCCTTTTGCTTGTTGTTCCATTTATTTGTTGTTCCATTTATTTGTTGTTCTATTTACTTGTTGTTCCATTTCCAGATTGCTAATTTGCTGTTTCTCGAGGACAGACTTAGGCTATAGTGGGCCCCAACATCTGCTACCTGGCTCCCAGACCTCTGATCTGCTCCCATCAGCTATGAAAGGGATGTGTTATTGCTACCAAGCCCTTGGCTGATGTGTTGTTCCATTTCATTATCATTTCTTTTATTTGTTGTTTCATTTCTAATCATTAAGAACGATCCCAGGCTGTAGCGAGCCCAGCATCTGCTACCTGGCTCCCAGACCTCTGATCTATTCTCATCAGTTATGAAAAGGATGGGTTATTGTTGCTGAACCTTTGGCTGATGCAATACTTGGTGTGATTTGGTCTTTTGAAGTAGTTAAATTGTAGGTTTGCATTACTTTACTTGCATAGTTTTTGAATAGTTGTACTACAAACATTACTCTGGCAAATGCTAGCCTCAGACTGAGACACCCTTTGAAATAACCAGACGATCCCGGATTGACATATTAATGTAAGGCAACTAGAAGTGAAAGAGACCCTTGTTATAGCTCTACATTGGGCAGGGAGGCCTAGTATCAGCACAAGTACCGATGCTAGATGATCAGGATGATACTCAGTGAGGAGTATTACTAGAGCACAGTCCTCGCTAAGAGGGAGTGTTGATTTGGGGTGGCATCGAATGTGCTCTAGACACGAAAATTGGTGGAGAGGCTAAAGCACATGAGATCTCCAAGACCCAGAAATGGTTTGGACAGAGTCTAACCAGTTTGGAAGATATTAAATTAATTAATGGAATTCCTAAGTCTAAACTTAGGAAAAATAAAATATTAATGGGTACTAATATAAAACTGAGTTAGAATGGTCCAAGAGTCATGGATCAAGCCAGATCTAATCTTAGTCGTTGATTAGGAACTTAATCTTGGTCGTTGAA
Source organism: Pinus taeda (assembly GCA_000404065.3). Taxonomy (NCBI): domain Eukaryota; kingdom Viridiplantae; phylum Streptophyta; class Pinopsida; order Pinales; family Pinaceae; genus Pinus; species Pinus taeda. The sequence continues at coordinate 45,445 of APFE030960716.1, forward strand.
TTGTCAACGAGAAAAGTATAAGAGGAGGCTTGAGGGTCAGTTGGAGAACACACCAAGAGAGATCAAGAATTTGATTTTCTAGGGCAGGGTTTGCTAAGGAAATTGAGTGAAGTGATCTGAGTTGCAGCTAAGGGGTGGTGAATACATAGCAGAGAGGCAGAGTTAATACTGGGAGGATCAGCGTAGAAGCTGGGAGAGGTTGATGCAGAGCCAGCTAGAGGCCACGCAGAGGCAGCCAGGAGCTGTGCAGAGCTAGAGAGGGCCAGCATCTGAGACGCAGAGGCTCAAGAGGCTGACGTAGATCCCGAAGAGGTTGACGCTGGACCAGAGAGGTTGACGCAGGCCATAGAGGCAGCGCTAGGAGATTTTCATGGGACAGATTGGAGCTGGAGAGCTGGATAGGGTGACGTAGTCCCTATTAGGGTAAGCTGTATTGTTGTTGTGGGATCGTTCATTTGGTGATTTAGCCGGAATATCTGTCTCCGATTGAGAGGTACTGTTACCGAGGGCATTCTCTGTTGGGTGAGCCATTTTTGGCACCTTGGTTGTATTTTGAAACTGCATAATAATAAAACCCTTTGAATAGCTACAACGTCTTTCCCGCACTGGGTTTCTTCCAGGGAGATTAGTCCAAAAACAACGGTGTCACTTGTGTGCTTGTTTCTTTCAGTTGATGATCTGTATGTGTTGATACTATACTTCTTTTTATTTTCAGTATTTACATAGTAAATAACTTGTTAAGTAACTAAACAAGTAGGAAGAAATAAATCAGATAGTACAGGAAGAATTTCTAACGGTTAGACTTAGAAATTCCAACACAAAAAGGGGCAGCATATCTACTAACTCCAGCAGGGAGTGCGTAGGCTAGCCCAGTAGTAGTGTAGAGGAGAGAGGAGGTTATTCGACATATCTATTTAGCAAAAATGGCAGCTACATCTTCAAGAGGGAGGTGGGCTAATTTAGAACTTTAGTTCGAAAGAGCTATAGATGGGCAGGATCCTTGAGGAGTCCACCTATAGGATCATTTCCTTGCTACGAGAGCCCAGATCAGAAGTAGCACTTTATCTTCGAGATGTCCTTCTTATGTCTTTGCTGCTTCTGTTGTCCCTTCGATGCAAGGGCTGCATTATCCTCCTCCTCCTTGGGCTTCGAACCACTATTGCTGCTTCCGTCAAGCTTACACTTGACCAAGTCTCTCCTCAGCTCCTCTTGCTTGAGAGTTGTCCACATCTCATCCCAATTCGACAAAGTCGCCCTCCCCAGGATACTCTGGACAAAGACTTGCCACTCATCTGAGATAGAATTGAGGGCAAGTCTAACCAAATCTAAGTCTTTAGGTGTAGACTGTTGATTTGGGGTAGCATCGGATGTGCTCTAGCCATGAAAATTGGTGGAGAAGCGAAAGCACATGAGATCTCCAATACCTAGAAATGGTTTGGGCAGAATCTAACTAGTTTGGGAGATATTAAAATAATTAATATTTTTAATGGAGTCCCTAAGTGTAAACTTAGGGAAAATAAAATATTAATGTGAATTAATATAAAACTGAGTTACAATGGTCCAAAAGTCATGGATCAAGCCAGATCTAATGTTAGTCATTGATTAGGGACTTAATCGCAGCCACTGAATTGTCAATGAGAAAAGTATAAGAGGAGGTTTGAGGGTCACTTGGAGAACACACCGAGTTGATTAAGAGTTTGATTTTCTGGGGCAGGGCTTGCTGAGGAAATCAGAGGAGTGATTAGAGTTGCAACTGAGGGGTAGTGAATGCAATAGCAGACAGGCAGAGATACTACCAAGAGCATCTGCGCAGAAGCCGGGAGAGGGTTGACGCAGAGCCAGCTAGAGGCCACGCAGAGGCAGCGAAGAGCTGTGCAGAGCCTGAGGAGGGCTAGCATGGGAGACATAGAGGCTCCAAAAGCTGACACAGAGCCCCGAGAAGCTGACGTTGAGCCAGATAGGCTGATGTTGGGCTAACGCTGGGAGATTTCGTGGGGCAGATTGGGGCTAATATCTGTCTTCGACTGAGAGGTACTACTTCCGAGGCAATTCTCTGTTGGGTGACCATCTCTGGCACCCAGATTGTATTTTGAAACTGCTTAATAATGAAACCCTCAGATAGTTGCACCATTTTCCCGCATTGGGTGTTTCCGAGGACATTAGTCCAAAAATAACGGTGTCACTTGTGTGCTTGTTTTTCCTTCTGTTGATGATCTGTATGCGTTGAGACTGTACTTGTATTTATTTTAAGTATTTACATGGTAAATAACTTGTTAATTAACAAAACAAGTAGGAAGAAATAAATCAGAAAGTACAGGAAGGATTTCTAACTATTAGACTTAGAAATTCAAACATGGTATCAGTGCGTGGTTGTAGATCATAGGATAACTGAGGGCATCAGGCGAGCAAAGCAGCAACAGCAAAAATAACTGTCCCAAGTGAGAGAAATCATTCCTAGCGGAAAAGCAGCAAGGAAGGGGTGACGCAGTGCCTACGTCATTAGTTCGCGCTGGGAAGAGGATCAATGCAGTGGCAGAGAGGAGCAGTTTTGACCTACGCAGTGCCCAGTCATCTTTCTCAATTAGAGAGGATTGACGCCCATGGCCAGGAGGTGCGAATTTTGCTGGTGCTTGGATTGCGCAGAGCCTAGAGGCTCTAACCTTCAATTTTCCATGGCATAGCAGGCCATGGGTAAGTTTCGGAGTGAAGTTGGTGGGGTACTATGGTCAGAACAGTACCTAACAGGGCAAGACCAAGGAGGAGGGAGTTGCTGCCGAGGACTTCTAGCTAAGAAATCCGGATCAATGGTGCAGCTGCACTAACGATTGGAGTGGGGCATCTCAACATTGGTGGAGGGGGTTTCCAGGACAGAAATCGAGGCTCAGAGGGAGTCACACCAAGAACTTTCAGGAGGGAAGTAAAGAGACTCGGAAGTGTCGAAAGAGTAGCGAAATGGCAGTGAATGGGGTAAGAAATCAGGACAGACTGGACGAAGCCTCAAACTTCATAGTCTGGAAGGCTAGGATCTTGTCCATTTTATACAGGAATCATCTCAAGCACTTTGCCTTGAACACGATAGCGGTCCCAGTTGACCCAATTGAGAACGAAAATACGAGGAGGCAATGGCGAGGGCCAAGAGCATCATCCTTGACAAGGTCAAGGACCATGTAGTACCACATATTGTCGAAAAGGACACGGCAAATGCGATGTGGGAGACCTTGATGAAATTGTATCAGCATACTTCCGTGCAAAGGAAGATGCTACTAGAAATCCAGTTGTGGTCATACCAGATGGAGAAGGGAGAAGAGATATACACCTTCCTCAGTCAATTGAAGGAGATCCGGGATCAACTAACTTCCATAGGGGCCAAGCCGGATGGGAAGATGTTGGTGAGGACCGCATTGGACGCGGTCTTAGAGGATTGGGAGGTATTTGTCGATAGCATATTGGGCAGGTTGACCCTTCCAGATTGGGAGGAACTATGGGTGGCTCTTTGTCAAGAAGAGATCAAAAGGCTAACCAAGGCGGGAAGCAACGGTAAGGGGATTAGAATTAAGGAGGAAGAGGAGGATGCTACCCTAGCATCTGTGGGAAAGCAAGAAAAATGGAAGAAGACGAACCTCTCCAAGGTCAAATGCTTCCACTGTGGGGAATTGGATCACTATGCGAGGCAGTGTCCGAGGAAGAAGAGCAAGGGAGAGGCTTTTGAGACCAAGGCTGCGCCAGCAAGGGCATAGAAAGAAGTCGAGACAGATGATGACTGTGCCATGAGTGCTCATGCACCACTTGAGAGGAAGTGGGGAGACATCGAGTTGTAGTTAGACGGACTACAGGTGATGAGGGGCAGGATCCTCGAGGTACCCAACCTCTTGGATTATACCTTGTTACGGGAGCCCCGAAGAGGAGTAGCAGGACTGGCAGATGTCGGTAGAGATGGATGCAAATGGAGCAACAGAGGGAACTACAGTGTAGGAGTCCCAGGACAACGTGAGGCAGTAGTGCAAGATGCACAAAGTTGTTGCAGCAGTGCAGAGGTGAGAGAGGGGAACTTCTTACAGAGGGAGCTTCAGCATCGGGAGTGTTTCTAGCCTGACGGAGATGTCAGAGTTGGGAGATCAGTTACTTCTCAGTAACTGAGTTGCAGTTCAGCAGTTAGCAGTGGCAGTTTATGGGCAGCACAATGCAACGTGATGAAAGGGGTTGCAGAGCAGATGCAACAGTGGCAGTGGCAGGGCCATGGGCAGCAGCACGGATGTAGAGGGAGTTGTCGTACAGATGCAGCAGTGGCAGTGGCAGGGCCATGGGTAGCAATACATGATGCAGCAGTGCAGAGCATATTGGGCAATAGGTCTAGTATCAGCGCAAGGACCGATGCTGGATGATCAGGGTGATATTCAGTGAGGAGTATTACTAGAGCATAGTCCTCGCTAAGAGGGAGTGTTGATTTAGGATAGCATCATATGTGCTCTAGCCATGAAAATTGGTGGAGAGTTTAAAGCACATGAGATCTCCAATACCCAGAAATGGTTTGGGTAGAATCTAACCAGTTTGGGAGATATTAAAATAATTAATATTTTTAATGGAGTCTTTAAGTGTAAACTTAGGGAAAATAAAATATTAATGTGAATTAATATAAAATTGAATTAGAATGGTCCAAAAGTCATGGATCAAGAAAGATCTAATCTTAGCCATTGATTAGGGACTTAATCTCGGCCGTTGAATTGTCCACGAGAAAAGTATAAGAGGAGGTTTGAGGGTCACTTGGAGAACACACTAAGTTGATCAAGAATTCAATTTTCTGGGGCAAAGCTTGCTAAGGAAATCCAAGGAGTGATCAGAGTTGCAGCTGGGGGGCAGTGAATGCAGTAGCAGAGAGGTAGAAATAGTACCGGGAGCATCAGCACAGACGCCGGGAGAGGGTTGACGTATGGCCAGCTAGAGGCCACGCAGAGGCAGCCAAGAGCTGCGCAGAGCCTGAGGAGGGCCAGCGTAGGAGACGCAGAGGCTCCAGAAGCTGACACAGAGCCCCGAGAGGCTAACGATGGGTTGATGCTGGGCCAAATAAGCTGACATTCGGCTAATGCCTGGCCAGAGAGTCTGACGATGGGAGATTCCGTGGGGTAGATTAGGGCTGATATCTGTCCCCGACTGAGAGGTACTACTGTCGAGGGAATTCCATCTTGGGTGAGCCATTTCTGGCACCTAGATTGTATTCTGAAACTGCTTAATAATAGAACCCTCATATAGTTGCTCCGATTTTCCCACATTGGGTTTTTCCGAGGACATCAGTCCAAAAATAACGGTGTCACGTGTGTGCTTGTTTTTCCTTCAGTTGATGATCTATATGTGTTGAGACTGTACTTGTGTTTATTTTCAGTATTTACATTGTAAATAACTTATTAATTAACAGAACAAGTAGGAAGAAATAAATCAAAAAGTACAAGAAGGATTTCTAACAGTTAGATTTAGAAATTTCAACATAGACCCCACAACAAATAACTCGTCACGAGTCTCCTGAAGCTTCGTGAGGAATGGATCCACATGTTCCCACTTCTTCATCTGAGCGGATCTTAGCTTCTGCTCCAAGTACATCTTCCGTTGCTTGAAGATCCCTGATATAGCGTAGACATCCCACATTTCCTTAGCAGACCCTCTGGTAGCAATGTGACAGACAACATGATCCTTCACTTCGTCGAGGATCATTCTTTTTGCCTTTTCCATTTCATCTCAGTACTTCTTCAACGGATTTTCATTTTCAAGCACATCCACCATGCTGTCGACATATGTCTTGAAGGCATGCTCATCTAGAAGGAATGACATGCTTGCTTCCAGATGACATAGTTGGTTGCCCAATCCAACCTGTTCTGATCCGTCAAGCCACTGGTTGCCATTTGTGCCACAAATGTCAAAAATCTCCTCTCTCCTCTGTGTTGTTGTTGGGCTATCTTAGGCACTCACTACTGGGGCTAGTAAAACTACTTCCCCTTGCAGCTGCTCAGCTCTAGAGAATTCGAATTCCTTGGTTAGGAATTCTCTAAGGTAGAAATTCCCTCAATCGTGCTTCTCCTCTCTCTTCAGACGATTTTCTGCCTAACAAACTTCCTACAGAAGAATCTGCTTCCCGCCAGCTCTCCTCACGCTAAGGCTTTTGCATTGCTCCCAGCAAAAACTCGATCTAGAAGCCCTTCTCTCTGTCAACTCACTCAAAGAGAGACTACCTCGAAATTTCAGCCCTTCAGCTAAGAACTGCAGAAGCCTTCTGGGGTTTTGAACTATTGCCTCCTGCAGATTTTTGATCTCCCTCTTTTGCTCAGCGCTGGGTTCTCTGGCACTGCTCTTCTTGTTTCACCTACACCTTCGATACTCTGTGAAAATTCCTAAACTAGAATCCCTGCTACAACAACTGATGATATTTCTCCTACTTGTTAGATTTACATGAAAATATTATTTACAGTTTCCTACGACAAATATTGAAATACATATACTGTAGCCTTCACTTAATTAATTTATATGCGGAAACAAGAGACTGAACAAGAAAGAAAATACGACACAATAACATCGTTATTTTTGGAAAAATGTCCCCGGAAAAACCCAATGCGGGAAAACCGGTGCAACATATTTGAGGGTTTATTAGTTTTAAGCAGTAGCAAATTCTGAATACATCTTAGAATACCTCAAGGGTTATTCAGTTACAGATAGAGAATTACTGGCAGAAAGATTTGTGAGATTACCTCACACAATCACTTAGAAAAATCTAGGTAGATCCAGTCACTGGATGAGATGCCTCTGGCAGGGCTTGCGCTGCCTCTGGCAGTCCTCCTTCAGCCCCTGCGTCAACCCCTCTAGGCACTGTATCACGCAACCAGCGTATTGATTTGCTACCCAAAGTCACTTCTCTCAGCCTCCCAGTGTCACACCTTGGCTCTCGGCTTTTAAAACTGACTCTTCTGCAAAATTATAGACTCTCTCTCACCCTTAGCGTTGCCTATGAAAATTTTTGAATCTACACATCATAAATCCTACTGTAATCGCTAGTTTACTATCTCCTACTTGTTTTTACATTCAACAAGTTATTTAATTATTTAAATAGCAATGAAAACATTATTGCAGACTACACATACATACAGATCATGAACTGAAATAGAACGAGACAAATACAAAAGGGACACCATTATTTTTGGACAATCATCCCCGGAAAAACCCATTGCAGGAAAACCGGTGCAGCATATAGAGGGTGTGTATTATTAAGCAGATTTTTGAATACAAATAGGGTGCCAAATTTGGCTCACCCAACAGAGAATAAACCTGACTAACACCTGGATGAACAAACCCCACAAGTGACTGTGTTGTTCCCAGTGTTGGGCAGCGATGGCTACTCCAAGCTCTACGCTAGAATTGCGTCACCTCCTCTAGGAGTTTCTCACTGCAGCACTGCGTCAAAGTGTCAGTGGGACCCCTTAGCCTCCACTGCCTCACTGCATTATTGCATCACTGTGTCAGAGCTTTCCCTTTGCGCTATCACTCTTGGTGTTGCTCTGCCTCTCAGCTATGTATTCTTGGCCTTGGACTGAAGTCCCTCTACCAAGTTGCCCCTCTAACTGCAACTTAGATCACCTATTCGATTTTCTCAGCAAACCACGCCCTAAAAAAATCGAACCGACTGATCTCTCAAGTGTATCGCCAACTGACTCTCAAGCCTCCTCTTATACTTTTCCTATTAATGAATCAACCATCGTGATTTAATCTCTAATCAACGGCTAAGATTAAAACCTAAGTTGCACGAAACGGGGTATATATATATATATATATATATATATATGTGTGTGTGTGTGTGTGTGTGTGCAATCATAAAGCATAAATGATACATTGTAATTTATTACACTCAAACGTTAAGATTTAATTTACATCACATTTACTCACGAATGATCACATAATGAAAATAAAAATATCAGAATATCCAAAAGCAACCTTTATTAGATATCCAAATCTCAAAATTAGCCTTTATTTATATTAATATACGAGGCTGCAAGTACAATAAAGACTATAAGGTTGCAAGAGAGAGGTCCAAATCAGGATTTTATGCATCGACATCCCATTCTTTAGAAGGACCACTGTTGTATTGGGAGTCTCCTCCTACATAGTCGAACGACCTTAGTGCTCTTGACTAAATACACGTTTCATACCCTAGTAAACTACATGATCTTGATTATTGGGAGTTTCCCCTGTGTAGAGGGCTTGGTTCCCTTGATTAAATAAAAGTTCCATACCCTAGTACATGATAAAATCCAATGTAAACATTGCAATCCCTCCAATCTTGAAATCCTGAAAACAAATAAGTCTGCTGGATTTTTGAGTGAGATCTAAAATTCTACTTTCTCCATATGAAATCCAATGAGGGCGAAACCACTCTCAAACATCTTGAGTCATTTCATGGTAATGTTAAAAATTTAAGTAAAATAAGAATTTAACATTACCATGAACTGCATATCCCTCAAACTCCCTGATGAATTGCATATTGACACTAGGGCAAAAATTCACTTTTATCACTTTAGACACGCATCTAGAAGCAACAAGAAGTCACTAACGTACCCCAAAAGTAAATTAAAAAACAAATTAAAAAAAAAATATAAAAAAACACAAGTCAATGAGGAAACATGGGTTGTACGGCCCTGAAAACGCGTTTCCGGCCGTACTGGCCACGTTTCCGTTTCGGGAAACGTGGCAGTACGGCCGAAAACGCGTTTCACGGCCATACCAAACGCGTTTCGTACCTGTTTCCGTACGGAAACGGACCTCTATACCACGTTTCCTGCAACATAGATTAACACAGACTTGATCCTCATCACTTAGAAGTTTCTCACCCATATTCTTATTAATACCCATTAATATTTTTATTTTCCTAAGTTTAGACTTAGGAACCCATTAAAAATATTAATTATTTTAATAACTTCTAATCCAGGTGGAATTTCTCCAAACGATTTCTGGGTTCTGCAAATCTCATGCGTTCTAGCCCCTCCACAAAATTTTGGAACTAGAGCACATCTGATGTTACCCAAAATCAACACTCCCTCTTAGCGTGGAATGTGCTCTAGTAACACTTCTCAACAAAAGTACTACATTGATCCACTGCATCGATCCTCTGTGTTGCTGATGCTTGGCTTGATGCCCTTCATCCACTATATCGCTGCCCGTGACTCTGCGATTTCAACTGCTACGTCTATAGTATATACTACAGCGCCCTCTCAAAATGCTACATCATGTTGTCCATAGCACTGCCACTGCTAACTGTTGGACTGCAACTCAGTTACTGAGAAGTAAGTAACTGAAACTTCACGCAAAAATTGACATGTTGGTCAGTATAGATGCCTCATGACGCTGAAGCTACCTTTGCTACTAATTTATGCTAACCCTCTGCTGCTACTGCGTTGTTGCAAACTACTCTGTGCCTCTCGCACTGCTACAACATCCACTACGCTGCCTCAAACTTTGGCACTCTAGCTCTCCCACTATTGCTCCATCACACCTCGCTCCAACCGACACCCATGACTTTGCTACTATCGTTAATGTTGATCTTAGGTAGCATCGGATGTGCTCTAGCTCCGAAATTTAGTGTATGGGCTAGAACACATGAGATCTCCAAAACCCATAAATCGGTTAGAGAAATTCCACCTGGATGAGGAGTTATTAAAATAATTAATATTTTTAATGGGTTCCTAAGTCTAAACTTAGGAAAATAAAAATATTAATGTGTATTAATATAAATATGGGTGAGAAGGTTCTAAGTGACGAGGATCAAGTTGTTTTAATCTTAGTGTTGATTAGAGATTTAATCTCGGTCGTTGATTCATCAACAGGAAAAGTATAAGAGGAGGCTTGTAGGTCAGTTGGAGAGACACTAAGGAAATCAAAGAGTTCGATTTTTCTAGGGCGTGGTTTGTGAGAAAATCGAGTTGGTGGTCTGAGTTGCAGTGAGGGGCAGTTCAGCAAGGAAACTTCAGTTTGAGGCTGAACAATACATTAGCAGAGAGGTAGAGCAGTGCCAGGAGAGACAACACAGTCCCAGAGAGGGCTACACAGAGGCTGGAGGGCTGATGCAGGGGACGCAGAAGCTGTAGGGGCTGACGTAGACCCTTACAGGCAACGTTGGAGAGATTCTTTGGGTCAGAGAGGGAACAATTCAGCAAATCGACTTTCTGAGCAAGGGAGACTCATTGTGGGGGTGACGCAGCTCCTAGAGAAAGTGACACAGTTCTAGTGTAGAGCTTGGAGCAGCCATCACTGCCCAGCAGTGGGAACAGTCGGGTCATCTGTGGGGTTTAATCATCTAGTTGCTGAATTTGCCGGAATATTTGTCTCTGGATAAAGATACTTCTGCCAGGGTTTTTATCTGTTGGGTGAGCCATATCTGGCACCCTAGTTGTATTCAAGAATCTGCTTAATAATACAAACCCTCTATATGTTGCACCAGTTTTCCCAAATTGGGTTTTTTAGGGACGATTGTCCAAAAATAACGGTGTCTCTTGTGTGATTGTCCAAGTGTATTTTAGTTCATGATCTATATGAATGTGTAGGCTACAATAGTGTTTTACATTGATATTTATGTAATTAAATAATTTGTTAATGCAAAGAACAAGTAGGAGATGTTGAACCAGTAATTGCAGTAGGGGTTTCTGATGTGTAGATTTAGAAATTTTCACAGGTAAGGGCTCCCATAGCCATATGTGATCCAAGAGTTTGGGCACCTCAAGGATCCTGTCCCTTCCATGCAGTCCACTCAACTACAACTCCATGTTGCCCCACCTCTTCTCCAGAGGCGCATGAGCCCTAATGGCACAAATGTCTTCCTCACCTTTCCTGTTAGCTTTCACTGGAGCAGCCTTCGATTTAGAAGCTTTTTCCTTGCCCTTCTTTTGGGGGCACTAACTGGCATAATGTCCAAGTTCTCCACACTTGAAGCATCTGACCTTGGAAATATCCTTCTTCTTTCGCTTCCGCTGCCCTTGTTGTCCCGATGATGCGAGAGTTGCACCCTCCTCCTCCTCCTTCTTAACCTAGGCTCCTTTGCCGCTACCCCTTGCCCTCATCAACCTCCTGATCTCTTTTTGTGAAAGAGCTGCCCCAATCTCCTCCCAATTGGGAAGAGTCGCTCTACCCAAGTTACTTTGGAAAAATGTCTCCCAGTCCTCGGTGGTTGCATTCAAGGCAATCCTGACCATGAACTCAGGATCTGGTGTAGACCCCACGGAAGTCAACTGGTGTCTAATCCCTTGCAACCTGAGGAGGAAGGGATCGATCTCTTCTCCCTTCTACATCTGGTACTGTCTCAGCTGATTTTCTAATAGCATCTTCCTCTAGATGGAAGTGCCCTGGTACAAGGTGGTCAGCGTCTCCTACATCTCCTTTGTTGTTTCTTTCTTAGTAATGTGTGGTACTACATGATCTTTGACCTCATCTAGAATCATGCACTTGGCCTTCGCTTGGGCCTCCTCATACTTCTTTAACGGATTACGGTCAACTGGAATATCAACTACTTTCAAGGCATAGTCCTTAATGCGATTCTTTTCTAGGATTGCTAGGTGTTGAAGTTTCTAAGTTTACTTAATTTGTAAACTCTTCATGCACTTTTTCTGATTTATTCCTACCTATTTGTTAATTTTCTTTAGCAAGTTATTTACAAAGTAAATATTGAAAATAAACACCAGTGCATGCTCAACATATTATAGATCAGCAACTAAAAGAAACAAGAACAAACACACCACATGACACCATTATTTTTGGACCAATGTCCCCGGAAAAACTCAATGCGGGAAAACCATTGCAGCTATTAGAGGGTTTTCTTATTAAGCAATATTAGAGTACAATCTGGGTGCAGTAACTAGCCTACCCAACAGAGAATTTCCTTAGCAGCTATACCTCACAGTTTGAGAGAAATCTCCTGTCTGAAACCTCGGAAAACCCTTCCGGCAATTCCTTAGCACAAAATTGCTCCTGCAACACCAACGTATACCCAATCTGGACTTCGTTAACCTCTCTCTGTCTCACGCTGGCCCTACGTCAACCTTCCTTGGCCTGTGTCAGCTTCAGGAGCCTTTGCGTCAGCTACGCTGGCCACTCTAGTGCTCTACGCAGCACTTGGCTGCCTCTGCATGGCCCTGCGTGAGCCCTTTCTGGCTCTGCGTCACCCTCCTTGGATGTTGCGCTGCTCTCTTGGCACAATCTCTGCCTTCTCTGTTCTTCTGTACTCAATGCCCCTCAGCTGCTCTCCCGATCATTGATTCTATCTCTCTTAGCAAACCCTGCTCTAGAGAATAGAATGACTAATCATTTGGTGTGATCTCCAAGTGACCCTTGTTGTTGCACAGATTGTGACGACAACGCTCGAACTGGGGGCTGTCACTCTGATCCCTGATCCCTCCGTTTAAGCCGTCTATCGAAGCTAAGGGGGTAGACCCTATGGGATAAAAGATGACCAACTATGGGCCAGTTGGGTTGGGAGACACAACAAGGCAATACCAGTACCAATTGATTTTAGGAGTTAATGATTAAATGATTATTTATTAAATGATTTAGAAGTATAAACCATATAAAACAATAATTTATGATCAAAATATCCCAAGCGATGCAAGATGTTCAATAAACTCAACACTTTAATAATGATCCAACAATTAAATTTTTTATAGATTGAATACATTAGACAACCACACAATTTAAATGTTAACGAAATACCACTTTCATATAGCTAATTTTAAATATACATTTAAGGGCATTTAACTATAGAAAATTGAAACATAAACACCACAAAAAGACACCAAAATGATTTTTTCAATTTTTAGCTAAGCTTTTCAAATTTTTCTACATTTTTATATAATTCTAAGCTAAAAAATCAAAATAGAACAAAATTAAATTCCTAATAAAACTTAGATGCTTTTTTATAATTTTATTATTTTATTTTATGATTTTGATTTATTAAAAAAAAAATAAAAAAAAAAAACCACAAATTTAAACTAACAGCTAATCCTAAAAAATGAAAATCAAATTTTTTATTTTCAAACTTTTTATGATTTTTATTATTTTTTGATATTATTTTTAGAATCAAACTTTAAAAAATTAGATCTAACACCTAATCAAAAGAAACTAAAGGGACCCTTTATGCCTTTTTATAAAGTCAAAACAAAATGACACTAAATTTAAATTAATTCAAAATCTAAAACCCAAAAGAAACTAAGCTAAATGAAACTAAAGATACATAAATAAAATTTAAAACCAAAACTATGTAAGAACAGAAAATTTTACGCTATAATCCTAACTTAAAAAAGAAAAGAAAATAAATCATACGTAACTGAATTCAAGCTAATACCTAATCTAACAAAAAATGAAAATCGATTTTTATTCTTTATTTTTTATTTTCAAACACATACAAAAAAAAGAAAAAAAAAAAGAACAAAAACGCTAACCTAGCTCATATGCATATAAAATGAAAGGCAGCCCACAAAAAAAAACGAACTCAGAGATGCGTGGGTGAATAAGTGTAAAATTGTGGCTGGACGGCAGGAGGAAAGCATTGAAGATTGCTGCTACGAATCAGGAGCAAAGAATGGAGCAGGTGGGACGAATTTGGCACGCACAGGGTAGCGGGTGAGAAACTGATGTTGCGTGAAGAAAATAGGGAGAATCTTTGTTGCGTGGGAGGTGCGCATGGGTACAACTGCTTGGACGAGTGCTGCAGCGATGGTGGTGAGGGTTTGAGGTTGTACGTATGCAGATCCGGACAGCAGAAGTGTGAGGAGCAGCGTGCTTTTTTTTTCTTTTGTTTGCAGGTGCTGGAGCAGCGTGGAAGGACGCAGGTATGAAGTTGCATTTGCTGGCAAGAGAGATGAACTAGGGCACCGTACTACGTGGAGAGAAATGGTGGACAGCGTAATGGGCTTGTAATTCTGGAGCTGGCAGTGTGGGATGAAGCAGCAACAATGCCTGTGGGCTTTTAAAAATTTCGAAGATTCTCTGCAGCAATAAAACCCCAGGCAACAGTGAAATATGAAAACGCAGGTTGCAAACCCGTAGTCCAGAAACTTGATCAAAATTTAAAATCTTTCCTGCTCCAGATTGCCTGAATGAAACCCTGAAATATTTCTCAAAACCTGTACCGACAACCTGCAATGGCAAAGAACAAAAAACCCAAAAATAATATGTGCAAGAAACAAAACTAAAAAGCCTAACTAAATAAATACAATATTCACAAATTGTAGGCTCTAAAATAGCCAGATTTCTTGTTATGCCACATAAATATTTTCAGAATTTTAATTTAATGTGAGATGCTTCAGAAAAACCCTTCATGCATTTATAAAAAAAAAATCAAATGATAAGCTCGGGATCAAGAACTAGCTGGGCTTTTTCAAAAAACACAATCCGGGAGTTGGCTGGTTCAGCCGAAAACTTCCCCTAACGCCCAACTTACAATCAACCATTAACATAGAGGGAAAAAAACAATACTGAAATCCAAATCAAGTGGAGATACCTGCCATTATATTTCAGAATCTAAACTATCTTTCAAACCCCAGAGATCAGACATGATACCTGTGCCTGAATCAATCTTCATCAAGCTATTATCGATGACTGAAAATAAAATTATGCAGAAAAATAAATCATCTTACAGCATTTCCAAAAGAGTAACACCAGCAAGATTTTCAACCCCAAGGTCTTTCTTTATTGAACAAAATGACTACAAGAGAGCTTTATTTAGCACCAGACTCTAAGATCCAATCTGATCTCAAATGACCCCTGACACCCTATTTAAAGGAAAAATTCCCAACAGCTAGTTCGAGTGATCCATGTCAAAATGATCTCAATCATCGATGAAGATCAAAATCCCTTTTAATCTCATCCGTCGAATTTTTAAATGCATTTTAATATATTAAAAAATTGAAATTCTGCATTTATTAACTCAACTTTGACTTATTATATTTTATCATTTTAATTTTATTTTTCAAAATTATTCTCTAATATTATAATTTATATTATTATTTATATCTTACATATTATTTTCAAATTTTATTTTTAGATCCTCGAACTTAGCCTTTGGAAAAATCACCTAGGACCTATGACTTATGAGGGGATTAAAACATTTTCTAACCCTCAAGACACTTTACATCATGATTTTTACAATTTTACATCTCAAGAGGAAAAACCCATTTGACATAGACCCTCATAGACCACCCAGTTCTGCGACAAAAATATAATCTAGCAGATCAACACACTAGGATTCTCCTGAGATTCTAATGACAAAGTTCATTCCGGCTTTGGGGTTAGGCTGAAGGAAAAATTTGCTGATCATGGATTGGTGAGACAAAAAACCTTCTGGAACATAGATTATCACTAGAAAATTAGGTCCACCTAGGCAATTTACATACATGACTCAGATTTGCTAAGATTATTTACAATTTACACATGCAGACTGGGTTTACAACATAACATGATCGCGCTGATGATGACAGTCGAATGGCACGGACATGTTGATCTAGCGCTGTCCTTTTTTGCAAAAAGGGGGTGTACTGCTATGGGTAGTTGACACGTAGTGGTCAACAGGTCTCAAATTATTCAATTATCTGAAACCATAAATTACTCAATGACATGCACGTAAAGTAAATCACTTTCAATCCCACTTAACTCAAAGAGAATTAGATTGTAGCACAAGAAACTTTCACAAATTAATGGGACAAGAAATTAGATATTAACAATTCTTTAAATTATCCTATTGACCAGTTATGTGAAATTATTCCTTAAATAGTGAGTTTATGTGTGTGATCTCAAGAGTTAACAAGCATCCAAACTTAAATTACACTGCCAATAACCACTAAAACCTTGCTGAAATGAAGAATGTAAAACTTTACCTTAAAAACATTTAAATCTCGGAGATTGATAACAACAAATTCCCTTAGGACAGCAGCAGATTTACTTTCAGATTTCAGATTTGACTTCAGAGATGTAAATAAGTTCATTGAATTTTAAGATGCCTAGTTAATGCCCAATCAATGAACACAGGGGAACTCTGAAATGTATTATCTTCTCAGTTGTATTTAAAATGCAATTCAATGCTAATGACCAGACTTTAGAAAACTTAAGGCAGTAATCAAATTTGAAATTTTAACCCAACTATGTTAATCAATGTTACTGATTTAATGTTTTGTTTAAATGAGATAAAGAAAGAGAAGAGGTTTAGAAGTAGAACCTAAGACCCTAGGCCTTGAAGCTACTTAACCAAATTTCTTCCAATGATGAGCAAACTAAAAACACAAATCTTGGCCCCAATTCACTGTGAATTTCGTTGATGCACTCACTCAGAGAAAATGTTCTTCTCTCCCACAGTTAAATGTCCAAATTCTTTTTGAAACTTAAAATTTGTTTTTAGATTCGTGTCATAGTGGTTAGGATGGATAAATATTCGTGTTTCAGGTCCAAAAGGCCACGTCAAATGAGGGAAATTTATGTTGCGTCTAGGTGATTTAAGGGCTGAATAGGGGTGAGGATTGGAGGGACGCTGCTACAACAACGTGGAAGGGAGAATAAATGAGAGGGGGTAGGGCTACCGAGAAAGGTAAGGGAAACGAGGATGAAGGATAGGAGGGATAGGCCGAGAGGAAGGAGACAGGTGAGGGCAGTGAAGAGAAACAGGGAAATGAGGGTTGAGGGGAGAGGGTGCTAGGGAAGAAGGCAACAGAGAGTTGCGGGCTACCACAAGCAGTAGGGAATGAGCTGCAGGGAGAAAAGGAGGAGGAACAACAACAAGAGAAAATGAGATAGGGCAGGCCGAGAGGGTTGCAAGATTGTCGAGAAGGAGAAAGGAGAGACAGCAAGGGTTAGAAAGAGGGATAAGGGGACGCAGGCCAGAGGAAAAGAGTCGTAGGGACAACGAGGAGGCTTTGAGAGCTTGTGACAAGCAGGAGAGAGGGTGCGCACGCAGGAAGAAAGTATTGGAGGGTTGCGCCCAACCTTGGAGAAGGAAACACTGGGTCTCTAGGGCCTTAAAAAAATTTGCTCAATACTTTACGAAATTTTTAAACCCCAATCTTCTTCCTTTAAATGGACAAAATTTGATTTTTGGTCCTGCAAACGAAATAAAAGTCAATACAAAAAATCCAAGGGATGTTGGAGGGGTTAATGGATGTTGGAGGGGTTAAGAAAAATCAGATGGATGTTGGAGGGGTGTACAAATGTTGGAGGGGTTAATGGATGTTGGAAGGAAAAGATTTGAGTCATGTGCTGAAGTCTACATCTTTCATTCTAGAAAAATTAAACCAAAGTTGGAGGGCTGAGGGGATGTTTGGTTGTTGGTTGGAAGGTGGGGTGATGGGGCCCCATCAAGGCTGGCCGAACGCTGGTTGAAGGCTCAAGGTTGGCCGAAGGTTGGCTGAATTTCAGATCTAGCCTGGCCGGGTGATCGAGATTTGTTGATGAAAAGCAAATCTCATTTGAGACAAGATCTTCCCCTCCAGGGCCTAGACCTGTCTTAAAACCCCGGTATCTCCTTGAAAAATCTCAAATCTACACCTACAAAAGTGAATAACAAAATACCCAAGACGCAATATATACAAAATAGAACTAAAACCACAAGACCTAGATGTTAGAATTTTAAAATATTCTACAAAAGATTCAAATCTATAAAATTACATTACAGATGTATCAGACCCGAGAATATGAGTCCAACTCCGCTCCTAGATCTGTAGATATAAGCTTTTGCTAGCCAGATCTATTTATTTAACACAAATTATTAAAGATTAATTTAAAAAAACGAGTTACTAGCCCCAAAGACTCTGCAAAAGGAAATTGTAAGATAAATCTAAGAATTTAGATCAGGAAGGTTCTTTAGATCTTATGCTTTGGGAATCAGCTGGTCCAGTTGAGGACTTCCCCAAACACCCATTTCTTTTTTAAATCTACATGATTTCTGTACACTTCAAAATAAACTGCTAGATTAATAGAAACGTAAAATAACAATGTAATTTTTCTAAAATTAGAGATACCTACTAATTCTATTAAATTAAAACGCTACTTTAAACCCAATAAGCTATGCAAGATACTTGTGCAATAGATTATTCCTTATTAGAATAATACTATTTTAGTTTAATGCTCATTCTCTTAGCTGTTGCTAATTTTATTCTTTTAGCAGTTTCTTAGATGGAACTGATTCTTTACATAGAAACTTGATGTTTCTATCTTTGTAAATATCTCTGTATTATTATTGAGTATTGTTGCTCAATTAATTCAATCAACTCATTTGGAAATCTATATGCGTGTTTCGCACTGTTTTATGGTATTAGAGCTAGGACCCAAAGAGATTTCTTGATCAATTATTCTCTGCATCCTAATCTCGTGAGTTCTTTCTGTCAATCCTTTCTAAGGTCGAGTCCTCTGTAAGCCAGATAGCCTTCACTGAGTCTTAGCTTCGGCTCTGCTCACTGTGATAAAAGCTTACAGTCGTCTATCTCGATACAGAAGTGGATTGTTGGTTTTGTGGAATTACGAGAGCCAAGGGTTCTTTTATTTGTGCGAATTCTAGTGTTTTTTAGCAGAGTGGATCCCAGTTGTTGGCGTCAATCTCAGAGGATTAAGTCAATCTGCATAAATCCCATTGGCGGCACCGGTTACAGTTGACACTAGATCACTGCCCGTGTCAACAATATTCTTCTGAAACTTACGGAGGAAGCTGCTTCAGTTGTGTGTATTTGCTCTTAGGGCCTCTCTTGGAGGACTCGCTCACGAGTTTCAGAGTTCAATTCTTGTTTAGACGCGAGAATCACAAAAGTTTACTGCTGAATTGGATTAGCGATTTTTACACTGCTTTTGATCGAATCGAACCAGAGAGCGATCTTTACATTCTTTACTGCCTGGTATCAGAATAGTAGTTATCAGAATAGAACCGGCTGTCCTTACAGCATTTTCCACCATTAAAAGGAATCAAGCCGGCAGTATCTACAGCATTTCTCTGATTAGGGATTGTTCTTCGCTTCCATAGGCGTTACGAGGAGCGTTGCTGAGCCTGTGCGGGAGTGCCGAGGGTGAATTTAATTGAATAAACGCCGAAGCTTCCTTTCCTTTGCTCGTAACCTCCAAAGCTTCCTTTCCTTTGCTCGTCTTGACATGGCCACGATTCATTCCTCGATTCCGCACCCGGGCTCGATCCTTGGTGACTTCCTTTATGTGCGGCTATTCCAGTTTTGTTTTCACGCAAATAAATTCGTGCCATAGTCAGCAGCGTGACAGCGTGATCATGTTATATCACGTGACTGTGTTATTTTATAGCGTGACCGGGGTATAGCATGATTTTATAACGTGACCATCAGCAGCGTGACAGCGTGATTTTATAACGTGACCATCAGCAGCGTGACAGTATTTTATTTCAAGTCTGTTATCACGCTTTCGTGCCTTCAAGTTTGTTATCACGCTTTCGTGCCGCAGTCAGGTATATCGTATATGATATATTCATAAACAGGTATATAATATCACATTTGTGTATAGTTCAGCATTTCGTCATTTTATGCTCAGTCAGCACTTGGCCCCACCAATTTGTGCCTCTGTCAGATATTTTAACAGTCAAAACTGTGTTGGAAATGCTTGTTTATGGGTACTGCTGAAAGTCAGTTAGTTTGGTAAAAGATAGTACTATACATAATCCTTTGAACCTGCCTCTCAGACCAGTTTTTGGTTATATCTATTAGTTTAAAAATTTGTGCCGAATTTTTTTTTGTATTTCTTGTGCCTTGGGAAACGTGCAGATGGCTTCGCTCACCAATCTGATGTTGGAAGGCAGCCAACACTTTAATGGCACAAATTATAACATCTGGAAACAGAGAATGTTAACCATTTTTTAATATAGGCGTATTGATCAACTCGTTCTCAACAAAGAGCTCTGTCCTGGTACAACTGGCACCGATCAAGATAAGTTTGATGATCGAAATCGAGAGGTTGTTATGCTTCTCAAGCTATGTGTGACTGATGATCAGTTACCGCAGATCCCTTCTGGTAAGACAGCTGCCGAGATCTGGCAATAGTTGAAGGAATTACACGAGACATCCGATAAGAGCAGAGCTTTCTTTCTCAAAAATCAGTGGTTCTCCATCATGATGGACGAACATGTCTTTACAGGAACATCTCAACAAGATTAAAGACATTCGAAATCAGCTCGAAGCCATTGGTCGCACCATGGAGGAAGAAGATATGGTAGTCATCACTTTGAAAAGTCTACCACAATCTTATGAGCATTTCATCGAAACACTCAACATTACTGCCACTAGTGTTGATTTGAAGTTTCCAGAATTATGCACCAAACTCATGCAGCAAGATTGTTGGAAACAACAGTTTGGTAGTGGTGCAGCATCAGCGTCCTCAGAAAATGCTTTTGCTGCCAAATATCAGTCTTCTCAGTCCTTTCAGCAGAAAGGTTCTTCTCAGTCGTTTGATCCTACCAGGAAGAAAAATGTGCAGTGTAATTATTGTCACAAGTTTGGCCACATGAAGAAAGATTGTCGACAGAGAATTGCTTCTGAACAGAAGAAACAGGGAGGGCTTCATCAGACAGCGAATGTTGTAGAACATTCCGAGCAGACAGACTCTGCCTTTTACACCTTTATGGCTGAAAGGTCTTCAGATCACATTCCATCATCTGCCTGGTACATTGACTCTGGTGCATCATGCCATTTCTCTCACAGGCGTGACTGGTTTATTGACTTCTCACCTTTCAGTGATTCCGTGGTATTTGGCGGAGGTGAAAAATACACAGTGGATGGCAGAGGCACAGTTCAAATCCAGTCTGGTGGGCGCACACTCATCTTCTTGAATGTGTACTATGTTCCTGGGATGGAAATTAATCTGCTGTCTGTCAGTCAGATTATGAGGAACTCTCCTCAGCTTGATGTAGTATTCAGTGCACACAAATGCTCTATTATAGACAAGGAGACTAGTCTTACAGTTGCTGTTGGTCTAGAAGATCATGGTTTATACAGGCTTCTTGACACTGGTGATTTTCCAGAAGTGGCTCTAGCAGCTCGTATTTCTCCCATTAGCACTCTATGGCATCAGCGATATGGTCACCTAAACATGCAGTATCTCTCTCAATTTTCTCGGGACGGACTTGTGTCAGGGTTACCTGACATTCAGACTCAGCAGTTGGACGTATGCGGCGCTTGTCAAGCTGGCAAACAACATCAGTCTTCATTCACGAATGGAGAATCTTGGCGCGCATCTAAGGTACTCCAGTTAATTCATGTTGATATTTGTGGTCCTATGAATACATCTTCTATCACTGCTTGCAAATATATTTTGCTTATTGTAGAGGATTTCAATAGAAAGATGTGGGTATATTTTCTCAAATATAAATCTGATGCATTTAGTATCTTTCAGAAGTTTAAAACCTTAGTAGAAAAAGAGTCTGGCTATAATACCATGACTCTTAGGACAGATAACGGGGGGGAATTTTGTTCTGCTTTTTCCAACTTCTGTGATACTCATGGCATAAAACGCCAGTTCACTACTCCTTACACTCCTCAACAGAACAGTGTTGTTGAACGCCGCAACCGCACGGTTGTTGAAATGGCTCGCTCCATGTTACAACACAAGAATGTTCCAAACAAATTATGGGCTGAAGCAGTTTTTACTGTTGTTTATCTTCTTAACCGATCACCCACTCAGGCTGTTAAAGGGAAGACTCCTGAAGAGGTTTGGTCTGGTCGTAAGCCGAAGATCAGTCATCTCAAAGTTTTTGGCTCAATTGCATATGTTTGGATTCCAGCTGCCAAGCGCTCTAAGTTGGATTCCAAAAGCCAGAAACTCATGATGACAGGGTACAGTGACCATCACAAGGCTTACCGACTAATAGATATAGCCACTGGTCGTCTTAGCTTCAGTCGGGATGTAGTATTTGATGAAGATAGAGGATTCTTTCAGTCTTCTTCTTCTGAGCAGTGTTCTAAGGATCAGCCTCACAGTGTTCTTCTTCCAGTAAGTTCACCTGATGGGAGGGATGATGCAGCATCAGTATTTGATCATACAATGCCTGAGCTTCCTCCGGAAAATAATCCTTCTCTTTCTGCTCCTATTGTTTCTGAATCTTCTCCATCTCCTCCTGCTATTGGTTCCTCTACTTCTCGGCCAAAATGGTGGGCTAAAACCATTGGTGACCTCAGGGATGATGAACTCCTTGAAGGACAAACTTCTAGACATAAGAGCAAACAACAGTCTACAGTAAACTTTGCTCTTATGGCTAATCTACACAGTATCTTTGAGCCTCAAACTTACTCAGAGGCTAATTGTATATCTGAGTGGGAACAGGCTATGGATGCTGAATTCCAAAGTCTTCAGAAAAATCACACATGGACTCTTTCTGATATTCCTGAAGGGAAAAAGCCCATTAGCTGCAAATGTGCATATAAAGTGAAATACAAAGCAGATGGAACTCTAGACAAGTATAAAGCTCGACTTGTGGCTCGAGGATTCTCACAGAAGGAAGGCATTGACTATGAGGAGACTTTTGCTCCTACAGCCAAATGAGTACCATACGACTTGTCCTTGCCCTAGCAGCTCAGTTCAAATGGAAAGTTCATCAGATGGATGTAAAAAGTGCTTTCCTAAATGGTGACTTACAGGAAGAAGTATACATGACACTACCTCCAAGATTTAAGATTGCCGGTCAAGAACAGAAAGTATGTAGATTAGCTAAAGCTCTCTATGGATTGAAACAAGCTCCTCGGGCTTGGTACATAAAAATTGATCAGTACCTGACAGATCATGGTTTTCAGCGGAGTCCATCTGATCCAAATCTGTATATCAAGCATACTGGTGATGATATCTTGTTTGTGGTTGTCTATGTAGATGACCTTATCATTACTGGCAGCTCTGCACATTTGATCCATGGGATCAAACAAGACTTATGCAGAACCTTTGATATGACAGACTTGGGACTTCTTCACTACTGTCTGGGGATTGAAGTTTGGCAAACTGAGAATCACATCTTCCTCTCTCAGTCCAAGTATGCAAAAAATCTTGTGGACAGGTTCAGAATGCAGGATTGCAAACCAGCTACAACTCCTATGGAACCCGGGCTCGAACTTTCATCTCAGTCATCCTCTATTCCTGTGGATGAAACTTTATTCAGGCAATTAGTGGTCAGTCTCATCTACCTTACTGCCACCAGACCAGACATCAGTTTTGCAGTGAGCTACATTTCCCGCTTCATGTCCACTCCTAAAGCTGATCATTGGATAGCAGCAAAGCGTGTGCTACAATATGTGTGTGGCACTTCTGATTATGGACTCCTATACACTCACAGTTCCAATCCTATACTTAGTGGTTACATAGATTCTGACTGGGCTGGTTCGATTGATGATCGTAAATCTACAGCTGGGTATGTGTTTAGTCTAGGATCTGGTGCTGTCACCTGGACTAGTAAGAAGCAGCAAACCGTGGCTCTCTCCTCAATAGAAGCAGAGTATCGAGGAGCAGTTAAGGCATCCTGTGAGGCAGTTTGGCTTCGACGTATGCTAGCAGATATGCATGCTTCCCAGACAGGTCCTACTTCTTTGTTTTGTGATAATCAAGGAGTGCTCAAACTTGCCAAAAATCTCGTCTTTCATGAACGAACAAAACATGTGGAAACTCATTGCCACTACATTCGCCAGCTTGTTGAAAACAGATCCATTCAATTGAGATATGTTCCCACGACAGAGCAGCCTGCAGACATCTTCACCAAGCCTCTTGATCCTGATAAATTTGTAAAATTCAGGGGCTCTATTGGTGTTGTAAATAGATTGAGCATTAAGGGAGGGCATTAGAATAATATTATTTTAGTTTAATGCTCATTCTCTTAGCTGTTGCTAAATTTATTCTTTTAGCAGTTTCTTAGATAAAACTGATTCTTTACATAGAAAATTGATGTTTCTATCTTTGTAAATAACTTTGTATTATTATTGAGTACTGTTGCTCAATTAATTCATTCAATTCATTCAGAAATCCATATGCGTGTTTCGCACTGTTTTAGATAGCGCGACAGCTCAGTTCTCAAAATGGCAAGTGTTGTTCGCTGGACAGCTACTTGTAATTTATAGCGCCTTTTGAATTTGAATTCGACCGTTTCCCCCACTTTTAGTCCATTAATGCTCCCTTGGCGGCAGATTCTCCCAAATCTAGCCTATAAAGTTAGCCTTAAATGCCTGCCACCCACTCCATTTGGTCTCAAGCCAAGCATCACATCATGAATAGTGACTATAATGGTCACTTTCCAACCAACCTGCGCGGCAGCGCAACTACCCTCGCGCTGTCGCAGACCCTGTGACACTTCGCTATTGCGTGCAGTCCTGTCATCACGCAACTCCCGGGTAGAGTAGTTTATAGTCTCATGCCTCCTTTCAACTGCCTAGAGTGCTAACACTGTGCTTCCTGCAGTGAGTCAAATGGCTAGGCCATCTGTGTACGTCTTCAAACGACTGCCATTGACTTTCCCTGGGAAGAGTTCTCCATTTAACTTTACCAACTGCACTGTGCCACCATCTGTGATCTCCTTAATAACACATTGTCCCAACCAATGCATTCTGAGCTTCCCTGGGAACTGATCAAACTTACTATCCTATAGCAACACCAAATCATTCGCCTTGAAGGTGCACAACTTAATATATCAATCGTGCCAGGCCTTTCGCACTGCTTTTGCACCTGCTCTTGGAATCCAACCAAAAATTGTTCTTCTTTGAGTTCCTCCAACTGCGCGAGCCTCTCCTCCAAGGCATCGCGATCTGTCATACCTATGAGCGCCGCTATGCGCAAACTAGGCACGATGTATTCCATAGGCATTACAGCTTCCACTCCATAGACAAGCCGAAAAGGTGTCTGTCCCGTCAATTTCTTGCATGTCGTTCTATACGCCCATAATAGTGCAAGTACGCGCAGGTCCCAATCACTTCGTTGCGCACTGCATACCTTGGTTAGCGAAGTCTCCAGTACTTTGTTAAATGCTTCTACTGTCCCATTAGCTTGTGGGTGATATGGTGTGCTTTTCTGATGATACACCTGAAACTCTTCTATCAGCGCGTTGATTGTCTCGTCCAGGAAATGTGTACCGCGATCTCTCATCAAGATTTTCAGACATCCAAATCGTGTCAATGCGTGTTCAAATAGAAACTTCACGGTCGTCGCGGCCGTGCAATCTTTTACTAGCTACGCTTCTACCCAACGAGTCAGGTACTCTGTTGCAATGATAATATATCTCGTGCCCGTCTTTCCTTGAGGTTTGATAGGTCCTACAAAGTCGATCGCCCACTTTTCAAAGGGCTGCAACGTCATTTACGGATTCAAAGGCATCTCGTCCTTCCGCGATGGTTTACCTGTTCTTTGACATACATCACAGGCCTTGCAATGTGCTTTTGAATCCTGATGAAGGGTTGGCCACCACAACCCTGTGCAGAGAATCTTCTGTGCAGTCGCTCTCCCTACATAATGTCCTCCCGCAGTGCCCCCATGAGCATCCACGAGGATATTGCTTCGTTCAAACTCAGGTACATACCTTCACAGTATCTCGTCATTCCCCATCTTATATAGGTGCCCCACAATGACAGAGAAATTTTCCGCGCGCACCACTAGTCCCTTCTTCTGCTGGATAGAGTACCCTTTCGGCGCAGTTCCAATTGTGAGAAAGTGAATTATATCTTCAAAATGTCCGTCCACTACGCGAACAGCAAAACGCTGCGCGTCAAGTAATCCTTCCTCCAAACTAGTAGGTTCCTCTCCTGTTTCAATGCGCGACAGGTGATCTGGTCCCGCGTTCAATCATCCAAGCTTCACAACAACTTCAAAATCGTATTCTTGGAACAATAAAATCCATTTGCATATGCGCCCCCCCAACACAGGCTTATTGACCAAATATTTTAGCACGGAATGATTTGTATACATCTTGAAGTGTCCACCTCGCAAGTAGTGTAGATACTTCTGGAGCGCATACACCATAGCCAATCCCTCACGTTCAGTGGTGGAATAATTATTTTCTGCTTTAGATAATTTGCGACTAGCAAACGCGATAGGGTGATATAAGCCTTCTCCACCCTCTTGTGTTAATATTGCCCCCAGCGCTATGCTCGACGCGTCAACATGGACATGAAACTCTTTCTTCCAGTTCAGGAAGACCAGAATCGACGCAGTGACCATCTTTTCTTTCAATACATCCAGGCTTTTCTTACAGTCATTGTTCTAGCAGAACATGACATCCTTTTTCAACAACTTTTCCATTGGCGCGGTGATCTGGGCATAGCTTTTTATGAACTTCTTGTAGTACCCCATATGCCTGAGTAGCACACAGCTATTTCGCACTCCACGGTGCTTGCAAATTCAGAATCACAGTGATTTTCGCGGGGTCTACCATCAGCCCTTGTCTACAAACCACATGCCCCAATAGGTTCCCAAAAGGAATGATAAACGTACACTTCTTGAGGTTGACCGCGATTTGGTATCTTCGGAATGTATCCAGCATCAAGCGTAGGTTTGCTACATGGCACCTAACCAGCCCAAATACAGTCCAGTCATCAAAATAGACCTCCAAGAATTTATGAATATATTCCCTGAATGCCACAAAAACTATGCACAAAAAGATAGCAGGGGCATTCTTCAATCCAAATGGCATTACAGTATATTGAAAGCAACCCCACTCAGTTGCGAAGGTTGTCTTGCTCCTATCCCCGGGCACGATTTTGATCTAGTGGTACCTTGAGAACCCATCAGTGAAAGAATATGCTTCCTGACCGCCTACATTGTCCAACACCTCATCTGTGAACTGAGCTGGGAATGGATCATGTACACATGCGTCATTCAACTTTCTGAGATCTATGCATATTCTTATTTCTTCCAACTGTTCTTCTCTTGTACCACCATCGAGCTTACCCAATCGGATTCCTCCACAGGCTCGATGATGTTTGCCGCGAGCATCTTGTCTAGTTCTACACGGACCCTCTCCTTATATTTCGGATTTAAGCGATACGGCCTTTGCTTAACTGGCTTCACGTCGAGTTTTAACATGATCTTCATTACCCCTAAATCTTCGATTGTTCCCTTCAAATCCGTAAACTTGGTCAGGAATAAGTCTTGATATTCGCGGAGTAATTCAGCAACCTTATCCACTGTCGGGTTGTCCCAATAGTCTCCAATCTTCGCAATTTTGTGTTCCACCTCCGTACCAATAGTCACCTGCTTAGTGTTCATCAGCGCAGTTATGTCAGGGTTCTCAATCTGTGGTCCCTGAACCTCGCAGTGGCCTTTCGTCTCTAGAATGTTAATTTTCCATGGATCTTTGTCTTCTTCTTCAGCAATTACATTATAACATTCCAGCGCGCAGCTCAGTTGAGTAGCCCATTCAGGCTGAATCGATTCTACCAGCTCCTGTGGTATCCTAAAGACGGCTGCTTTTACCTCTTGTAGCACTTCATCAATGCTGTCCCACTCATCCTCAAAATTGAAAGTCATCACAAACCCTTCGTGCAAAACATCCCATTCACCTGTCCCATGGCGGAGCTCTATTTTTATGTAACAATTCATTGCGATAACATCCAAGGTATGACAGAACAGGTGTACCCACTCAAGTTGTGGCTTTTCCCTATAGGCCTATGTCCATTTGGCCAGATACGCACGTGGATCATCCTGTCCATTGCACTTGTTTGTCAATCGCACCATAGGCTTCCCAAATCATAAGCGCATCATTCACCTACACTCGCGCCAGTCGTCAAAGCTCCCTTTGTGCATACCCCACCACCTCGCGGGCGTAGCGCGCAGTACCCAATCCAAGGCTTATAAGCGTTGCTTTTCTGGCACCTCCCTTTCAAATTTATTCAAGAGGGTATCTACCTCACTTAGGCCATCATAAGTAGGCAGATCTCTTACTTCTATCGATACACAACGCAGCAACCTTGTCATCATATTACAATTCAGTGTCGTCACCTCATGTAACCGATTTTGCCATCGCTTTGTTTCCTCGTCTAAATCTGAAGTACAGGAGCTTTCGCGTTCCCATGCAATTCGTCCATCCGCAGTGGGATTCACACAGTCCTAGTTTCACATTATTCTCTTATAGATGCAGTCCAAATCATCATCACGTTCATAGTCCCGCACTAGCTCTGTATAGCACAATCCTTCAGCGGTGTCCAAGGGTATAACTACGGGTAGTGACTTCTTTTCAAAAATCATTTTCTGCTTTTTTAGATTAATCACCTCGTTCATGTCAATGGCCCAATCAATTCCTAAGAGCGCAGGGTAGGGATTGTTGTCATCAACAATCTCTATCATTTCAAAGTCTGCCAGCGCGCTCACTCCCTCAATATCCACAGTGATTCCCTGGAATCGCCCCATGCATATTATCTTCTGTTTCTTGATTTGGGGTAGCATCAGATGTGCTCTAGCCACGAAATTTGGTGGAGAGGTTGGGGCACATGAGATCTCCAATACCCAGAAAGGGTTTCTAAACAGATCAGGAGATATTAAAATAATTAATATTTTTAATGGAGTCCCTAAGTTTAAACTCAAAGAAAATAAAATATTAATGAGTATCAATATGAATTCGTGTTAGAGTGGTCCAAAAGACATGGATCAACCTAGATCTAATCTTAGTCGTTGATTAAGGACTTAATCTCGGCCGTTGAATCGTCAACAGGAAAAGTATAAGAGGAGGCTTGAGGGTCACTTGGAGATCACACCAAATGATTAGTCATTCTATTCTCTAGAGCAGGGTTTGCTAAGAGAGATAGAATCAGTGATCGGCAGAGCAGCTGAAGGGCATTGAGTACAGAGAAACAGAGAAGGCAAAGATTGTGCCAGGAGAGCAGTGCAACAGCCAAGGTGGGTGACGCAGAGCCAACAAGGGCTCATGCAGGGCCACGCAGAGGTAGCCAAGTGTTGCGCAGAGCACCAGAGGGGCCAGTGTAGTTGACGCAAAGGCTCCTAGCGCTAACGCAGGGCCTCCTGCGGCTGATGCGGACCAAGAAAGGTTGACGCAAAAGCAGCGTGAGACAGAGAGGGGATGACGCAATCCAGATTGGGCAGACGCTGGGGTTGTCGGAGCAGTGTTGTGCTGAGGAGTTGTCGAAAGGATTTTCCGAGGTTTCAGCCAGTAGATTTCTCTCAAACTGTGAGGTATAGCTGCTAAGGAAATTCTTTGTTGGGTAGGCTAGTTACGACACCCAGATTGTACTCTGATATTGCTTAATAAGAAAACCCTCAGATAGTTGCACCAATTTTCCTGCATTGGATTTTTCCGAGGACATTGCTCCAAAAATAATGGTGTCATGTGGTGTGTTTGTTCTTGTTTCTTTTAGTTGTTGATCTGTAATATGTTGAACATGCACTAGTGTTTATTTTCAGTATTTACTTCGTAAATAATTTGTTAAAGAAAAATTAACAAGTAGGTAGGAATAAATCTGGCAAAGTGCATAAAAGGTTTCTACATTAAGTAAACTTAGAAACTTCAACATGGTATCAAAGCGTGATTGTAGATCACAGGAGAACTAAAACACATCAGCCGAGCGGAGCAAGAGCAGCAGAAAACAGTTGTCTCGAGGTGACAGAAGTTGTTTCTAGCAGCATAGAAACCAAGGAAGTGTGACGCAGAGCCAGCCAGAGCCACGCAGAAGAAGTCGAGAGCTACGCAGAGCCTCAGAAAGGCTAGCATTGCTGATGCAGAGGGTCAGAGGGCTGTCGCGGACCCACCTTGTGTGACGCAAGGCCAGCGTGAGGCAGAGAGGGGCTGGCGCAGTTCACGAAGAGGTAGTTGCTAGGGTCTAGAAGGCTGCAGGAATATTGCAAAGTGGAGCTGGTGAGGTACTGTAGTCAGAACAGTACCTGACAGAGCAGGGCCAGAGGAGATATTACCGAGGGTTTCTAGCCGAGGAACCCGTATCAGTAGTGTAGTTGCACAAGACAATCAGAGTAGGGGGCATCTCGACAAACGGCAGAAGGATTTCCAGGAGGGAAATCAGGACTCAGAGGGGGTCTAGAAGAGAACTTCCAGACGGGAAGTAGAGACTCAAAGGAGTCGAAAAGAGAACTTCTAGGAGGGAAGTAGAGGAGTGCCATGGCACTTCACGGGGTAAGAGATCAAGATAGAATAGACAGAGCATCGAATTTCACAGTCTGGAAGGCCAGAATATTATCAGTGCTTGACAAGAATCGTGTCAAGAATTTTGCCTTGAAGACAATAGCTATCCGAGTCGACCCAAATGATAATGACAAGTACGAAGAGAAGATGGCGAGGGCCAAGTGTATTATCCTTGACGGGGCCAAGGATCATGTGATACCACATATAGCCGAGAAGGAAACGACAGTTGAGATGTGGGAGGCTCTTAAGAACCTATACCAGCATACTTCTGTGTAGAGAAGAATGTTGCTCAAGAATCAAATGAGGTCGTATCAGATGAAGAAGGGTCAAACAATTGACTCCTTCCTCAGAGGACTGAATGAGATCCGAGATCAGTTGACTGCTATAGGAGCGACATCGGATCATGAGCTTATGGTGAGTACAGCCCTAAATGTTATCTCAGAAGAGTGGGAAGTGTTTGTCCAGAGCAGCTTGGGCAGAGGGACTCTCCTACCTTGGGACGAGATGTGGGCAGCTCTTCGCCAGGAAGAGATCAGACGACAATCAAAGACAGGTAGCAGCCGCAAAGGGATCAAGGTCAAGCAGGAGGAGGAGGATGTGGCCCTAACATTTGAGGGAAAGCATGAGAAGCAGAAGAAGAAAGATCTCTCCAAGATCAAGTGCTTCCACTGTGGGGAGATGGGTCATTATGCGACCCAGTGCCCAAGGAAGAAGAGTAAGGGAGTCTTCCGAGACTAAGGCACCGCCAGCACAGGCAGAGAAGGAAGTTTTGATAGACAATGACTATGACATGAATGCACATGTACCACTTGAGCGGAAGTGGGGAGACATCGAGTTGTAGTCAGGTGGACTATAGGCGATGAGGGGCAGCATCCTCGGGGTACCCAGCCTCTTGGATTAGACCTTGTTATGGGAGCCCCGACGAGGAGTTGTAGGACAGGCTGAATGGGTAGAGATAGATGTGGATGGAGTGGCAGAGAGAGCTACAATGCAAGAGTCCCGAGATAGCGCAGAGCTAGCAAGCTACAGCAGTGCAAGAGGCACAGGTGTGTTGCACCAGTGCAGGAAGGCACAGAGAGGTGTGCAACGGTGCGAGATGCAGGGAGTTGTTGCAGCAGCACAAAGGTCAGAGAGAGGGAGCACTTATCAACGGTAGAGGACGCTTCAGCATCAGTGGGTGTTTCTAGCCCAACAGGGAGGACAGTTGGGAGATTAGTTACTTACTTCTCAATAATTCAGTGGTAGTGCAGTAGTGAGCAGCTTGACGAGAGGAGGTGCAATGAGGATGCAGTGCTAGGAGAAAGGACCAACAGCAATACGGATGTGGAGGGAGTTGTCGTACAGATGCAGCAGTGGCAGTGGCAAAACCATGGGCAACAGTACAGGAGGCAGCAGTGCAGAGGACGTTGGGCAGGAAGGCCTAGCATTAGCACAACTACAAATGTCGGATGATTAGAGTAATACTCAGTGAGGAGTATTGCTAGAGCACAATCCTCGCTCAGAGAGAGTGTTCATTTGGGGTAGCATTGGATGTGCTCTAGCCACGAAATTTGGTGGAGAGGTTGGGGCACATCAAATCTCCAATACCCAAAAAGGGTTTGGGCAAATTCTAAACAGATCAAGAGATATTAAAATAATTAATATTTTTAATGGAGTCCCTAAGTTTAAACTTAGAGAAAATAAAATATTAATGAGTATTAATATGAATCTATTTTAGAGTGGTCCAAAAAACATGGATCAAGCCAGATCTAATCTTAGCAGTTGATTAGGGACTTAATCTCTGTCGTTGAATCGTCAACAGGAAAAGTATAAGAGGAGGCTTGAGCATCACTTGGAGATCACACCAAATGATCAGTCATTCTATTCTCTAGAGCGGGGTTTGCTAAGAGAGATAAAATCAGTGATCGGGAGAGCAGCTGAGGGGCATTGAATACAGAGGAACAGAGAAGGCAGAGATTGTGCCGACAGAGCAGCGAAGCAACCAAAGGCGGTGATGCAAAGCCAGCAAGGGCTCACGCAGGGCCACGTAGAGGCAGCCAAGTGTTGTGCAAAGCACCAGAGGGGCCAGCGTAGTTGACACAGAGGCTCCCAGAGCTGACGCAAGGCCTCCTGGGGCTGATGCAGGCCAAAAAGGGCTGACGCAGGACAAGAAAGGCTGACGCAAAAGGGCTGACGCAGGCCAAGAAAGGCTGACGCAAAGGCAACGTGAGATAGAGAGGGGCTGATGCAGTCCAGATTGGGCAGACGCTGAGGTTGCAGGAGCAGTTTTGTGCTGAGGAGCTGCCGGAAGGGTTTTTCGAGGTTTCAGCGAGTAGATTTCTCTCAAACTGTGAGGTATAGCTACTAAGGAAATTCTCTGTTGGGTAGGCCAGTTACGGCACCCAGATTGTACTTTGATATTGCTTAATAAGAAAACCCTGAGATAGTTGCACCGGTTTTCCCGCATTGGGTTTTTCTGGGAACATTGCTCCAAAAATAATGGTGTCATGTGGTGTGTTTGTTTTTGTTTCTTTTAGTTGTTGCTCTGTAATATGTTGAGTATGCACTGGTGTTTATTTTCAGTATTTACTTTGTCAATAACTTGTTAAAGAAAAATTAACAAGTAGGTAGGAATAAATCAGGAAAAGTTCATGAAGGGTTTCTACATTAAGTAAACTTACAAACTTCAACACTGTTGGTTCGCCATTCGTAGTTGAATAGGAGACCATTGTAGCGTAGGTCATCGCATAGGAGACCATTGTTTTCGCTCCCTTTTACTGTTTCTTAGCGCACCGATGAAGTCCTATGCATCTCGCAAAATCTGACAAAGTTCCCTACTAGTTATTCCTCTGCCAGCAGGTGCTTCTGTTAGCTCCTCCTCCTCATCCTATGAATCTTCCTGACTCGAGGAAGAATTCTTTACTTTCGTTGGTTGAAGAGGTTTAATGTTATGAAACCAGCTCAAGAAAAGATAGAAAAGATAGATCAACGCCTTAGAATTCAGCCTCTTCAAGGGGGCAACCTCCTTTACATTACATAAATGAACAATTCTTGGATGATTCAAAT
>APFE030960716.1:78615-97580 GCA_000404065.3 Pinus taeda
CTCCATCTGACATATCCAATTTACTGGATCCTTGCCATCAAACTTCCTCATCTTTCTTTTTCTTGATTTTAGGAGCTCGATCTTGAAATGACTGTAACTCTGTACTTGCAGATCTTTAAGTTCTGAAACTATGACCTGTAGTTGTCCTCTATGTCCTCTTTCCAATGCCACCAGTCTGACCCCAATTGGATTCTCCAATGAAGAGTTATGCCAATTCTCCCACCGTGACCTGATTATCGACTAATTCAGTAGAGCGAACTTGTACGACGTGCCACGTGTCACTGTTTCAACCTTTGGATCTGAAACCTGCACACCCGAAACTACAGTCCGTCCTCTTTCTGTACCTTCTTACGAAATTCCAATCCAATGCTCAGAGAGAAAGTTATGACGATTTTCCCCAGGTCACCTGTTTTGAATGTAATTCAGGAGTCTGCAAAAAGACCAACTTCCTCAGCTCATATCTCCGCAAATATCGCGCAAAAAGCTCTGAAATTCGGACCCAAGGTTCAGCGCGATTTCTTCTCAAATGGGTTTTTTTTGCGACTTCTGAAACGTCACAGAAAAAAAGTTATAGCGAAAATGCCACGAAAGAGGAACACCTCACCTAGAATCACTCAAGAAGGTCTATCTCTAGACAAGATTCATAAGAGAAATAAGTGTTGGAAGAAGGAGGACGAAGCGTCGGAGAACAAAGTGTCGAAAGAAGTATCGGGGAATAGGGTGCAGAAAGAAGGACTTGACTTGGACTTGGTGGATACTCTTGCTAGGGGTCTAAGGTTTGGCATTGATCGATAGAAGCTTCAATAAGAGAAATTCACTAAAGGGTTTTCCTCTCAAGAGAAGAGAGGTTTTGGCCCTGGCAGAGAGCCAATATCTTGTGTTCTTGTTCTTATGTTTTGGTAGCAATTTTGATAAAGTACACACATACATTAATAAGAAGAAGAAGATTAAGCTAACTAAAAAAAGTAAAAAGACTCCACAAATTGTTATCAAGTAATAAAGAATCACATTACA
Source organism: Pinus taeda (assembly GCA_000404065.3). Classification (NCBI taxonomy): domain Eukaryota; kingdom Viridiplantae; phylum Streptophyta; class Pinopsida; order Pinales; family Pinaceae; genus Pinus; species Pinus taeda. Next base: position 79,630 of record APFE030960716.1, read on the forward strand.
CTATTTTGACCTAGATTCTTCAACATGGTATCAAAACGAAGGTGACACATCAAGGAAAGGGCAACTCAAGAACACCCATCAAAGGAGAAGCATCTACAAAGTTGAAGCATCAAGCCTAGAAGTCACAATCACTTCAAGGACAAGAAGGGTATACAATCCATCAATCCTCAAGGAAGTCTACAAAGCTAGGAGAAGAGCCTTACATAAAGGCACCTACAGAGAAGAGCAGATTGAAGCAGGAACTACATCAAGCTACAAGTCTTCAAGCAAATATCATCACCAAGCAAGTCCCCTTGGAGAAGGAAACTTGAAGAACATCAAGATCCAGGGAAGAAAAGCCATCAAGCCTTCAAGGAGGAAGCAAATCCATTACATCTCAAAAGCTATCAAGTAAGTACATGTCCCATTCTGAATATACATCAATGTCCTTTTGCAAGGAAAGCAATAAATTCATAGGTACCAATAACTTTCTTGCATGGAAGAAGAGGATTGATCTACTACTCAAGGAGAATGAACTCCTAGAGCATGTCAAAGGGAATATCACTATCCCTACTAAGGAAAAGGCTCAAGCCTTAGCCAAGTACAATAAGGATGAGACAAGAGCTCAAAGGATTCTAATACAACCAATCAAAGACTCTCTCATTCCTTATGTCTCCAAGTTTAAGACATCAAAAGAAATTTATGATAAGCTAGTAGAGCTATTCTCAGTATCCACAACTGGAGAAGTAATATCTCTAAGGAATGAATTACACAAGATGAAGATAACAGAGGAAGGAATAGCTCCCTACTTCATGAAAATCTCTGAAATGAGATCTCAACTTCAAGAGCTTGGAGAAGCCATGTTTGACAGAGAGATGAAAACTATAGTACTCAATGCTCAAATTGAGGATTGGGGCAACTTCACATCAAGCATATATGCCAAAAAAAAAGCAACCACTCTCAGTGAAATGTGGTCTCTATGCAGAACAGAGGAAACCAAACTTAAGGCAAAGGAAGATGTGCGATCAAAGGAGCAAGCATTTGCTACCATGGCCAAAAGAAAGGGTAAATTTGGCAAGTTTGGTCCACGAAGAACAAACAACAAAGACATGTCCAAAATCCAATGTTTTGAATGCCAAGAATATGGACACTACAAAAGGAATTGTCCTAAGCTTAAGAAGGACAACAACAACAAAAGGAAGAGAGAAGAAGCTCACATAACTCAAGAGGTGAAAGAAGGAAAGAAGCAGAAGAAGGTACAGCAACGGTACCTGTGCTAATGCTAGGCCTTCCTACCCAACATCCTTTTCACTACTGCATCCTGTACTGCTGCCCATGGCCCTACCACTGCCATTGCTACATCTGTACGGCAGCTCCCTCTCCAACTGTGTTGTTGTTGGTCCTTTCTCCCAACACTACATCTGCACGATGGTTCTCTCTCATCATGCTGCATCGTGTTGCCCATAGCACTACCACTGCTACTGCTACACTGCAACTCAATTACTAAGAAGTAAGTAACTGATCTACCCAACTACTGACATCCTTGTCAGGCTAGAAACCCTCCCGATGTTGAAGCTCTCTCTGTTGCTATCTTGTGCTCCCTCTACTGCCTCTGCATTGCTGCAACAAATTTGTACCTCTCGCACTGCTGCAAACCGCTCTGTGCCATCCTGCACTGTTGCAACCTCCTATGTGCCTCTCGCACTGTTGCAAGCCTCTCTGCGCTACCAGGGACTACTGCACTCTAGCACTCTCTACCGCTCCATATGCACCTGCTTCTACAGACATCTACCATCCTGCTACTGTCACTTCGGGGCTCCCATAGCCAGGTATGATCCAAGAGTTTGGGTACCTCAAGGATCCTGCCCCTCATCTCTTGTAGTCCTCCTAACTACAACTCGATGTCACCCCACCTCTTCTCTAGAGGTACATGAGCACTCATGGCACAATCATTATCATCCTCTAATCCTTTTCCACCTTCGCTGGCACTGCCTTGGAGCTAGCCGCCTCTCCCTTATTCTTCTTCCTCAGACACTGGTTTGCATAATGGCCCAGTTCCCCACAGTTGAAGTACTTTATCTTGGAGAGGTCCTTTTTCTTCCTCTTCCCCTACTGCCCTGCCGATGCCAGAGTTGCATCCTCTTCCTCCTCTTTCTTGACCCGGGCTCCTTTGCTGCTACTTCCCGAATTGGTCAGCTGCCTGATCTCTTCTTGGTGAAGAGTTGCCCACAGTTCTTCCCAATCTGGAAGATGTTCTCTGCCCAAAATGCTTTGGACAAACGTCTCCCACTTCTCAGAGAGTGCGTTCAGGGCAGTCCTCACCATTAACTCTTGATCCGGCGTGGCCCCTATGGAAGTCAGTTGGTCCCGAATCTCCTTCAATCTGCCAAGGAAGTGATCTACCTACTCCCCCTTCTGCATTTGATACGACCACAATTGATTCTCTAGTAGCATCTTCCTCTGCACAGAAGTGCCCTGATACAATGTCATCAAGGTGTCCCACATTTCCTTTGCTATATTCTTCTCGGCAATATGTTGGACCACATGATCCTTGACCCAATCAAGGATTATGCATTTCGCCTTGGCTATCGCACTCTCATACTTTTCATTGTCAGCTAGGTCAACTGGGATAGCCACAGCTCTCAAGGCAAAGGCCTTGATGCGATGTTTATCTAGAACGGATAGCATCCTAGCCTTCTAGATGACAAAGTTGGATGCCCCGTCCAACCTATCCTAATCCCTCAGTCCATTCATATCTCTCTGCTCTTCTTTTCGACTCCTCTGAGTCTCTACTTCCCTCTTGGAAGTTCTCTCTTCGACTCCCTCTGAGCCTCGATTTCCCTTCTGGAAATCCTCCTACCAACCGTCAAATCGTACCTCTCTGATCTCCTATGCACCTGCAACACTAATCTGGATTTCTTAGCTAGAAATCCGTCTAAGTAGCGACTCCCTCTACCTTGGTTTTGCCCCGTTAGATATTGTTCTGCCTCGGCAGCAACAACACCCCACCAGGTTCACTCCACGCAATCTTCCCACAGCTTCCTATGCCCCAGCAACTAAAGAATTGAGCCTCTAGGCTCTGCGCAATCCCGAGAAGGTTGATTTTCTCCTTTAGCCAACTGCGTCAACCCTCCTAGTCTTTGTGTGGCTCTTTGTGAGCCCCTTCTGCCTTCTTCTGCCTCTGCATTGGGCTCTCTCTGGCTCAAACTGATGACGAAGGCCCTCTGCATCAACCCTTCTCTGCTGCTTTCTGCCTAGGAACAGCTTCTGTCACTTGGGACAGTTGTTTCTGCTGCAAATACTCTGATTCAATTGGTGCCTTCAACTCTCCTGTGATCTGCAACCCTCTGATACCATGTTGAAATTTCTAGGTATTACCCGTTAGAAATTTTACCTGTATTCTCCGGTTTATTTCACCTACTTGTTTAATTACTAACAAGTTATTTAACCGTATAGACACTGAAATAAACACAATACAGTCTCAACCACCTACAGATCAACAGCTGAAAGAAATAGACAAGCACACAAGGGACACCGTCCCTGGAAAAACCTAACTTGGGAAAACCGATGCAACAGTTCTAAGGGTTTTATTATTAAGCAGCTTTTCTTGAGTACATTGGGTGCCAAACTGGCTCACCCGACAGAGATAAAAAAAAAAAAATAGGCAGTAATACCTCTCTTCGGAAGAAGAGATTCTGAAATTCTACCCCATGAAACTCTCTCCAGCACAATCTGAAGCACTGCGTCAGCCCTCCTGGCCTCTACGTCAGCCTGAAACCCTTTGCGTCAGCCCTCTGAGGCTCTGTGCAGCCTCTCTGGCCCTCCACATCACTTCTGCGACCTCTGCATCACTCACGCAGGCCCTTCTGGTCTCTGCACAATCACTGTTGGCCTCTGCGTGGCTCCCTCTGGCTTTGTGTTTGCCTCTCTGCTTCTGTGCTAGTCTTCAGGCACTATCTCTGTCTCTCTACTTCTGCGCTTGTCTTCAGGCACTATATCTGCCTCACTGCCTCATACTTACTGCCCCTCACTGCAACTCTGATCACTAGTTCGATTTCTCTTGGCAAAACCCGCTGTAGAAAATCAAACTGACTGATCACTCTGGTGTATCTCCAATTGACCCTTAAGCCAACTCTTATACTTTTTTTTGTTGAGTCTTCAACGGCCGAGATTACATCTCTAATTAATGGCTAAAATTAGATTTGGCTTGATCCATGTCATTTAGAATTTTCTAACCCAGTTTTATATTAATACCCATTAATATTTTTATTTTCCTAAATTTAGACATGTTGATTTGGGGTAGCATCGAATGTGCTCTAGCCACGAAAATTGGTGGAGCGGCTAAGGCACATGAGACCTCCAATACCTAGAAAGAGTTTGGGCAAATTCTAAATAGTTTGGGAGATATTAAAATAATTAATATTTTTATTTAAGTCCCTAAGTCTAAACATAGGGAAAATAAAATATTAATGTGTATTAATATAAAATTGTGTTAGAATGGTCCAAAAGTCATGGATCAAGCCATATCTAATCTTAGCCATTGATTAGGGACTTAATCTCGGTCGTTGATTTGTCAACGAGAAAAGTATAAAAGGAGGCTTGAGGGTCACTTGGAGAATACACTGAGGGAGACCAGTCAGTTCAATTTCTGGAGCAAGGTTAGCTGAGAAATTGAACCAGTGGTCTGGTGAGCAGTCAAGAGGCAGCAAGTACGGAGCAAAGAGGCAGGATCAGCCACTGGAGATCAGCGCTGAGGCAGGAGAGGCAGACACAGAGCTTTTCAGGCAAACGCAAAGGCATCAAAAGACTGCACAGTTACTTGTTGGGCCTAGTGAGTGATGCAGAGCGGCCCAGGGCTGACGCAGTCAAGCAGGGGCTAAAGCAAAGGGTTTGAGAGCCACGTACAGGTCAGTTGGGCTAACACTGAGGTTGGGAGAAGTGCTGGAGAATTATTTCTCTCTGTGGGTAAGCCAGTTTGGCACCCTGTTGTATAACAAAATCCTCCCTTGTTGCACTGGTTGTCCCGCATTGGGTTTTTCCAGGGACTATTATCCAAAATATCTGTGTCAATGTGTTAATACTTGTGCATATGTTTGTTTCTGTATTACGGTGTGATATCTGTAGCAGTATTTATTTCAATGTTTATTGAAGTAATTTCATAAATGACTTATTGTGGAATAAGTAGGAAAAATAAATCAGTTGCTGCAGTGATAAAATTTTCACATGGTATCAAAGCAAGTAATCAGAGATAGAAAGGGAAAATCAGTTATTGGTCGAAACCACGATGCAGAGGCATCCATGTCGAGGAAGTCACACAGATTTTCAGAAGATTGCACAAGAGAAAGAGATTTCGATTTCTCTATATTGGCTTCTAGGCTGGAAGAAGAAGTGGCGTGTATGAGTAGTGTTGCATCATCAGAGGTATGGTATATAGACAGTGGAGCTTCGTGGCATATGACAGCAATCAGGGAGTGTTTCTCAGAATATTGAGAAGAGAAGATGAACTTTCAGATCACCATGGGGAACAAGGCAAAGTGTACTCTAGTAGGGAAGGGTACCATAGTTTTTCAAACAAAATCGGGAGAACGGTTACGTGCTACAAATGTACTACATGTACTAGGAATGAGGATGAACTTACTTTCTGTGTCGCAACTACAAAGCAAGGGCTATGACGTCTACTTCATCAAGGAGAAGGTATACGTCAAACACCCGAGCTGGAAAAAGAAAGTGCAGATTGGGATCAAAAGTAATCGGTTGTATAGATTGCAACTAGAATCACCAATGGCACTAATAGGCAGTCATGGAGACAAGGACTTGAACGAACTATGGCACAAAAGAATGGGTCACTTGCACCATGAAGCTCTAAGAATTCTCAGCAACACTATAACAGGAGTTCCGGATATGAGTACGGAACAAGATGATGTATGCAGGGGATGTGTTCTAGGAAAGTACGCCAAGGCAGCATTTCCTAGGAGCAAACATAGGGCCAAGAGTGTACTAGGATTGATACATTTTGATATCTGCGGACCTATGTCTGTCAAAGCTGTCAGTGGTGCCGAGTATTTCCTTACCTTCATTGATGACCACTCAAGGAAAACTTGGATTTATTTTCTGAAACCCAAGGATGAGGATGTCTGTCGATTCAAGGAGTTCAAGGCTCTAGTGGAGAATCTGACTCGGAAGAAAATAAAAGTTTTGCACTTAGATAATGGTGGAGAATATGTCGATAAGGACTTCACTGATTTTTGTGCTAAAGAGGGCATCAGAAGAGAGTGGATAGCTCCATATAATCCGAACCAGAATGGGGTAGCAAAAAGAAAGAATAGGACTATTGTAGAAGCAACTAGGGCCATCATGTATGATCAGGATATGCCAAAATTCTTGTGGGCAAAAGCATACAACTCAGCAGTCTATGTTCAGAATAGGACTCCTCATCGGGCAGTGGGAAAGATTACTCCAGAGAAAGTCTTCGTAGGGAAGACACTTGAAGTTAGTCATTCCATGATATTTGGGAGTCTGGCATATTGCCGCATACCAAAAGAAAAGAGGAAGAAGCTAGATCAGACTACAAAAAAGGGATATCTGGTAGGATATAGCAAGAACGCTAATGCATACAAAATTTATCTTCGAGGGAGTAGGAAGGTAGTAGTACAACTAGATGTAAAGTTCATGGAGGACAGGGCCTTCAGAAGATCTCGTGAGATGCCTTCCGAGGAGTAGTCGAAAGAGGAGTCGTTGGTTAAGCCTCTTCAACCAACAGAAGTAAAGAATTCTTCCTTAGGACAGGAAGATTTTCAGGATGAGGAGGAGGAGCAAAGAGAAGCATCTGCTGGCAGAGGAAGAACTAGCAGGGAACTTTATCAGATTCTGCAAGATGCAGAGGACTTCATCAGTGCGCCAAGAAACAATAAGAGGGAGCGAAAACAGCCAAATAGATATCAAGCATTAGTAGCTTAGGATGGAGATCCTGCCAGTTTCAAGGTAAATGATAGAGGAATAGATGCGATGCTAGATGCGATGGTAGAAGAATACAACTCCATCATGGTAAATGATGTCTGGGAGGTAGTGCCAAGACCTGAAGACAGATCAGTGATAGTTTCAAGATGGATCTACAAGATCAAATACGCTGCAGACGGCAGTGTTGAGAAATACAAGGCCAGGTTTGTGGCTAAGGGGTATGCTCAAAAGGAATGGATTGACTATGAGGAGACCTTCACCCTGATAGCCAGGTATACATCTATTAGGACCGTGATATCTCTTGCAACTCAAATGGGATAGGAAATCCATCAAATGGATGTCAAAACGGCATTTCTGAACGGGGTAATAGACGAGGAGGTATACTTGAACAACCAGAGGGCTTCGAAACTCATGAGAAGAAGTCTCATGTATGCAGATTGAAGAAAGACTTGTATGGGCTGAAACAGGCAGCGAGAGCATGGTATGGTCGAATAGATGGCTACTTGCAGAAAATGGGGTTTGTCAAGAGTGACGCGGATCCGAATCTATACTATCTGGTTGTAGAGAACGAGCCGCTAATCTTAGTATTGTATGTGGATTATCTCTTTCTGACAGGATCATCCAGACTCATTGGGGACTGCAAGAAGAATCTAGCCACAAAATTCGATATGAAGGTTTGGGACGAATGCACTACTTCCTAGGTTTGGAAGTTTGGCAACAGAAGGGAGAAATCTTCCTTGGGCAAGGGAGGTATGCTACAGAAATCCTGAAAAGATTCGAGATGGAGGACTGTAGACCTATGGCTACGCCAATGATCACCAACTAGAAGAAGATTGATGCATCAAAAGACAAGGATGTCGAGCCCACCCTATACAGGCAGCTCATAGGGTCCCTAATGTATTTGGTCTATACCAAGCTAAACATTTGCTACTCTGTCAACACCCTAAGTCAGTTCATGGTGGAACCGAAGAGGGTGCATTGGGCAGCAGCAAAACATGTTCTCAGGTATTTACAGGGAACAGTCGATTATTGACTCTTGTACACCAAGAGTAAGGATATTAGATTGAGTGGATTTACTAATGCAGATTGGGCAGGAAGTTCAGTGGATCGAAAAAGTACCTCTAGGTACTGTTTCAACATTGGATCAAGAATGACCTCCTCGTGCAGTAGAAAACAGAAGTTTGTGGCTCCGAGCTCATCTAAGGCAGAATATATGGCGACAAGCACAGTTTCGTGTGAGGCCATATGGCTTAGAGAATTGCTTGTGAACCTATTCAGAAGGAATATGGAGGAGACCAGGATCATGTGTGGTAATCAGAGTTGCATCAAGCTCTCTAAGAATCCAATGTTTCATGATAGGTTGAAGCATATTGATATCCGGTGTCACTTTGTCATGGACTGTATCCAACAAGGAGTTGTACAGTTGAGCTACACTCCTACAGGAGAACAGGTGGCGGACATCCTCACCAAGGCCCTTGGAAGGACAAAATTGACTACTTCAGGGAAAAGATGGGGATGGTAGAGAAGTTGTTTCAATAGCAGAAATGGGAGTGATAACTGCAAGGATGCAAAGGGAGTTCCAGTGCGGATGCATTGTTGGGAGAAAGGACCAGCAGCAGCACAGATGCAGAGGGAGTTGTCGTACAGATGCAGCAGTGGCAATAGCAGAGCCATGGGCAGCAGTACAAGATGCAGCAGTGCAGAGGATGTTGGGCAGTGAGGCTTAGCATCAGCACAGGGACCGATGCCAGATGATCAAGGTAATACTCAGTGAGGAGTATTACTAGAGCAGAGTCCTCACTAAGAGGGGGTGTTGATTTGAGGTAGCATCAGATGTGCTCTAGCCACGAAAACTGGTGGAGAGGCTAAGGTACATGAGATCTCCAATACCCAAAAAGGGTTTGGCCAGATTCTAAACAGTTTGGGAGATATTAAAATAATTAATATTTTTAATGAAGTCCTTACATCTAAACTTAGGGAAAATAAAATATTAATGTGTATTAATATAAAACTGTGTTAGAATGGTCCAAAAGTCATGGATCAAGCCAGATCTAATTTTAGACACTGATTAGGGACTTAATCTTGGTTGTTGATTTGTCAACGAGAAAAGTATAAGACGAGACTTGAGGGTCACTTGGAGAATACATTGAGGGAGACCAGGCAGTTCAATTTCTGGAGCGGGGTAAGCTGAGAAATTAAACCAGTGGTCTAGTGAGCAATTAGGAAGCAACAAGTACGGAGCAGAGAGGCGGGATCAGCCATTGGAGATCAGTGTTGAGGTAGGAGAGGCAGAGGCAGCAGAAGACTGCGTAGTCACTTGTTGGGCCTACGTGAGTGACGCAAAGAGGCCCAGGGCTGACGCAATCATGCAAGGCTGATGCAGAGGGTTTGAGAGCCACACAAAGGTCAGTTGGGCTGACATTGGGGTTGGGAGTAGTGTTGGAGAATTATTTCTCTCTGTGGGTAGGCCAGTTTGGCACCCTGTTGTACAAAAGAATTGCTGAATAATAAAATCCTCCTTTGCTACACCAGTTTTCCCACATTGGGTTTTTCTGGGGACTGTTGTCCAAAATATCTGTGTCAATGTGTTAATACTTGTGCATATGTTTGTTTTTGTATTACGATGTGATATCTGCAGCAGCATTTATTTTAATGTTTATTGAAGTAAATTCATAAATAACTTATTTTGGAATAAGTAGGAAAAATAAATCAAATGCTACAGTGATAGAATTTTCACAAGACTTAGAAACCCATTAAAAATATTAATTATTTTAATATCTCTTTCACCGGGAAGAATTTCCCCAAACCCTTTCTAGGTCTTGGAGATCTTATGTTCTTTAGCCTCTCTACCAATTTTCATCGCTAGAGCACATCCGATGCTACCCCAAATCAACATAAGAAGCATAAGAATGCTTACTAAGAAGCAAGAAGAAACGCTGACAAGTCCAGAAAGCAAGCAATGAAGGAATGCTCTCACAAGAAGCATTAGATGGTTGACCTATCCATCTAAGAAAAAGCAAATGAAGAAAGAGGTCAAGCATGTGAAGAACACCATGATCACCAAGAATCACTATCTGACAAAATGCCTTGAAGATATCTCCCAAAAGAAGGCAAGACAACTATATAAAGGAAGAAAGGACCCTTGACACCTGTGAAGGTGTTAAAATTAGCAACTAGGGCCAAACTCCATGTGGGTCATCTTATTCATGGCTAATAATATTTTTATTAGATTCCTCTCGTCGAGAGGTGTAGGATTGATCTAAAGATCATTCGATTCCGATAAGTATTTATGGAGATATAAATTTATTTTGATTATGGAATAATTATCAAGCCGACCTACAACTCATGTAGGCTCAGAGGTCCAACAGTCGCATCTATTCAAACATCAACAGTTGTGTATAAATACACGGGGACTTTTCCTCATTTGCACTCACTCATCACATCACATCTCTCTCTCTCTCTCCTGCGCAAAAAAAAGGCTCTTCTCTATTGTGCAAAAAAGACTCTCTCTCACACATGTGGAAGGAAGGACGCAGTTTTAGGGGAGCAACTGCAGAACCAAAGTTTGGCCAGTGTTGACCAGAAGACTCCCTCCTCAGAACTGCGTTGTAGGTCCATCTGGATCTCCTTTGAAGGGGGCATTTTTTGGTGGTGGAATCAAGCCGATCCGACAATCTGTTTGCGAGATATTGATGCCCTAGTTTGGGACTGATCTAAGGTTTTGCTGTTGCTGATGTAAATCAAATTTATGTACTATTTCTCTCTGCTGGATTATTGAAGATAAAGGAAGATTTGATCGAAGGATTTCCCCACATTGGGGTTTGTCCCTGGCTAATCGCCACATCTTGTGTCTCTTGTCTTGGCTTGTTTTCTGTTGATAGTTTAATGTTCTATCTACACTTTACTTTATATACATGTGATTGCTAATCTGTGGATAAATAATAAGTGTTGGGCTATGTTATATTCTTTTCACGACTAACCTATGTAGTGAACCGGGGGGTTAGAGGAGGGGCGGAGCCCCCCCTTCATTGCGTCGATTGTGCAGCGGGGGGGTCACAGGGGGGGCGGCAACCCCCCCTATCTGAGGCTTTTGAGGGGGGCGGGTAGCCCCCCTATATGAGGTCCGGGGCAGCGCCTCGGGAAAAAAAATTTTGGACCCTATATTAGGTTGGGCGAACCTACCTATGGTTTTCGGTCTATAGTTTTGGACACGATGGTTTTCGGTCCATGGTATTGGATGCTTCGGCATGTATAAATATGTATTGTAACATTGAAAGGAACATAATGAAAAATCAAGCTGGTAGTCCCGGTTTTGGGATCCAATGGAAAATCTCTGTGCATATGTGTTTTATGTGTTATGCTCTCGCATTGTTTATTTTCTTTGATTTAGAATTCGTATGCAGGTAATTTCTGTACAGGGTTAAAACCTACAATAACAAAGATAAGTAAATTGTTATAAGCATAGAACATACCATAACTTAACATGGGATCAGAGCTGAGGTGAAGAAAAAGCCCAAGCAAGAGCAAGAGCAATCACCAAAGAGAAGATTGGCAAGGCTATCCTAAAAGAACTACGGGGTCCTCATCACTCTTTTCTGCCGAGGACAAGCTCCGTGAGAAAGCTGACTATCACAGATGGAAAATGTCTATCGATCTAACCTTAGAAGATCAAGGAGTGTTGGACCATGTGAGAGGCAATATTGTTGAGCCTCCATCAAATGCATCCGCTGCTGCGAGGAACAAATGGAAAACCGGAGAAGTCAAAACAAGGAAGATCATCCGGGACTCTATCGACAAGCGCTTGGTGGCCTACATCTCCGACCTGAACACCTCCAAGGAAATCTATGATAGACTGGTGAGTTTATTTAAAGTTAATGATGCAAATCAAGTTTTGTTTCTTAGAAATAAGCTAAAGGAAATGAAGAAGGGTAAAGATGAGAGTACGCAAGCATATTTCTTAAGGATCACCGAAATTAGGAACGATCTCCTATCTATTGGGGAAACTATTACTGACAGTGAAATGGCACTCACGACTCTTGAAGGATTACCATCTGAATGGTACGTGTTCAGGACTACTCTTTTGAACAATAATGTAATTCCTAGTTTCGAGGAATTAATGGCTAGATGCATTCAAGAAGAAACAAGGGTAGAAGAGCAAGAAATGCTCATGCCTAAAGATCCTCCTGCTGCCTTTTCTTCCCATGCTAAGAAAAGAAATAATTCCAGGTCAAAATCAAAAAGAAAGGCTAGACCTAAGGGTGGAAGAAAAGGACGATGTTACATTTGCGATAAAACAAGTCACTATGCAAGGGAGTGCCCTGATAGAATGGACTCACACCGAGACGATGATTAAAATCCTGCTCATGGCAATCAAAGGCATGGCAAATTCAATAGCAGAGGTAAAAGGAGCGTTGGAAATCAAGGAAGAGGACAACCATTCAAGAAGGCTAGAAATTCCAAGTATGAATCCAACATTGCTGAAAATAAGCAGGATGAATATTATCTACCAGCTGCTCTATCTATCTCTGCTCCTTCGGACTCAATGGTAATTTGGCTCATTGATAGTGGTGCCTCAAGGCACTTTACTGGTTACAAAGAAGTTCTCCACAATTTGATAGAGAAAGAAACTAACCTGGAAATTGTCCTTGGAGATAATATGAAATATCCCGTGAAAGGTGTAGGCAATGTCTCTCTCAAATTGAATCAAGGTAATACGATCCAGTTACAGGATGTATTATATGTACCTGACCTCAAAAAGAACCTGGTGTCCATCTCGGCAATGGAAGACAAAGGCTACAAGGTGACCTTCAGCAATGGCAAGGTATGTGTATGGAAAAAAAATGTTAAAGATGCCTTTACTCTTGGGTTTCATGTTGATTCATTATATTAGGTCAATTGAAGGCCGCTAGGTGTCATGTCTTATGACACATCTCTTTAGTCCGAACTTTGGCATCAGAAGTTTGCCCACCTTCACTATAAAGCTCTACTCGATGTAAGACAAATGGTGACAAGGATGCCCGAATTCCGAGTAGAGAAAGAAGGTGTATGTCCAGGATGTGCCGAAGGAAAGCTCAAAAGGGGACCATTCCCTCAAGCCAAAGCAAGACCTCTGATATATTACAATTGGTTCACTCAGGCATATCTGAGGCTGGCATTAAGAGTGAGACTACTACACCACATACTCCTGAACAGAATGGTGTGGCGGAAAGGAAGAACCGTACGATTGTGGAAGCTGTCCATGCCATGCTCCATGATCAGAGACTTTTGAAGTTTCTATGGGTAGATGATGTAACAATGCCTAATGTGGAGGAACCCATGGATCCTATTTATCCACCTGAGCCTTCCTCTTCTAAGAAGAGGCCTTCATGGCTTAGGGGGCTACTTGATGATGCTGAAGGACATGCTGCACCTCGAGAAACCTTCCGTGAAAGTAAGAAACCTAACAGGTATCAGGGATACCTGACCAGCATGAGCAACGATCATACAAAATGAGCCTTCATCATTCTCAGATGTCATCAAGCATCAAGTATGGAAGGATGCTATGACCGAAGAATATGAGTCTATTATGAAAAATGATGTCTGGGAAGTAGTTCCCAGACCCCAGGACAAGACAGTTGTCACTTCTAAATGGCTTTACAAGATAAAGCATGCAGCAGATGGAAGTACAGAAAAGTATAAGGCACATTTTGTTGCTCGTGGTTTCCCCCATAAGGAAGGTATATACTATGATGAGATATTTGCACCTGTTGCTAGATATACGACCATCCGCTCGATCATAGCCTTTGCGGCTTCACAAGGATGAAACCTACATCAGATGGATGTCAAGACCGCATTCTTGCATGGTTCGATCAAAGAAGAGGTCTACGTGGAGCAACCCGAGGGATTTGAGATTTATGATTGAAAATCTCATGTATGCAGGTTGAAGAAAGCTCTCTATGGGCTGAAGCAGGCACCCCGAGCATGGTATGAGAGGATCCATAGCTACTTGATGAAGTTGGGATTCACTAGGAGTGAAGCCGATCCTAACCTTTACTTTAAGGTTGAAGATGACAAACCTCTCATACTGGTGTTGTATGTGGATGACCTCTTCCTAACAGGTGCAGACCCTCTTATTCACAAATGTAAGAGGGAGTTGGATTCTGAATTTGAAATGAAGGATCTAGGACTAATGCACTATTTCCTAGGACTTGAAGTCTGGCAGAAGCCAAGGGAAATTTTCCTATCTCAAGGAAAATATGTGGTGAAGATATTGGAAAGATTTGGTATGGTAGACTGTAAGCCTATAACTACCCCGATGGAGCCTGACTTCAAGAAGTTAAGCGGTAGTGCTGCTGGACCTATTTTGCGAAATGCTACCGAGTATCGACAACTCGTCGGAGCATAAATGTTCTTAGTGAACTCCCATCCAGTCATATGCTTTGCAATCAACACATTGAGTCAACATATGGTTGAACCTCACCACATACATTGGATTGGTGCCAAGAATCTGTTGAGATATCTTCGTGGCACAATCACTTATGGATTAAGATACACTGTCGAAGATGTGAGACTACTTGGATACACTGATGTTGATTGGGCAGGCAATGTGGAGGACCGTAAGAGCACTTCTGGGTGTTGTTTCTCCTTGGGATCTGCTTCGATATCCTGGATGAGTAGGAAGTAGAAGTCGGTGGCTTTGAGCACTACTGAAGCAGAGTATATTGCTACTAGTATGGCCTCCTATGAGGCAGTCTGGTTGCGAAAGCTCTTCAGTGAGTTGTTTGGATTTACATTGGATACCACCGTGATTCTATGTGACAACCAGAGTGGGAATCATTTGTCAGAGAATCTCGTATTCCATGATCGCTCCAAGCATATCGATATCAGGTACCACCATATTCAAGATATGGTGCAGCGGGGAGCTATAAGGCTCCAAGATATCAATACAGATGAATAGGTCACCGACATTCTAACAAAGCCCCTAGGAAAGGTCAAATTTTTGACTTTTCGAGAACGACTTGGTGTCATTCAAAGACCCTCCGATGAGGGTCCTGTATGATGCATTGAGCTCTGGGAGCTCCGGGGGGGTGCGAGGTACTTCTTGGAGCGACATATGACCACAAGGTGATTCACCATCCCCTGGTGGTATACATGTACACCCCATGGCGACTATGTAGCAGGATGAGTGGTTCTCCTGTGAGGTCTTGATGATGTGTTCTCCTTGACAACTATGTAGCAGGACGATTAGTTCTCTTGTGAAGCCTGGATGATGTGTTCTCCATGGCGTTTATGTGGTAGGATGATTAGTTCTCCTGTGAGGACAGGATTGATTAAGTTCTCCTTGATTAAGTTCTCCTGTCAAGGCATCCTACCCATGTAGTCTGGGACTCATGGGAAGTACCTCTCATCTGATCAATGAGCAGGGAAATGAGGATAGGGACCATAGTAGTACTGATGGATGCATCACTGTATCTACCGTACTCCCTATGTTAGGATGACCTTCATTGATCTGGGATCAATGATACTGGTCTGCGACCAGTGGTAGGAGTTGTACCCACTATGACGCTGACTTCAGATCGTTTGGGACTGGTCTGGGACCAATGGTACATACTCTAAGACTGACTGTGGGTCAGTGAAGGACTGGTCTGTGACCAGTGGTAGGAGTGGTACATACTATGACGCTGACTTCCGGTCGATTGAGACTAGTCTGGGACCAGTGGTACGCACTCTGACACTGAATTTGGGTCAGTGGAGCATGATACTAGTCTAGGACCAGCGGTAGGAATTGTACCCAATATGACGTTGACTTCGAGTCAGTTGAGACTGGTCTAGGACCAGTGGTACATACTCTGACACTGACTTTGAGTCAGTATGGTACATCCTCGATCATTTCTTCCTCTTCATAATTCGGACAAAGCAGAGCAGAGCAGAACAGAGCAAAGCAGAGCAAATCAGAACAGAACAGAGCAGAGCAGGCAGAACAGAGTAGAGCAGGCAGGATAGAAAAGAGCAAAGCAGAGGTCAAGTTGTACAAGGCAGTGCATTTGATGGATGAATAGTAGCAACCGACAAACATATTGCAAATGGAGTTCTCCCTAGTTGAGAGGGAGTGTTAAAATTGGCAACTAGGGCCAAACTCCACCTGGTTCATCTTATTCATCGTTGATAATATTTTTATTAGATTCCTCTCGTCGAGAGGTGTAGGATTGATCTAAAGATCATCCGATTCCGATAAGTATTTATGGAGATATGAATTTATTTTGATTATGGAATAATTATCAAGCTAACCTACAACTCATGTAGGCTCAGAAGCCCAACAGTCACATCTATTTAAACATCAACAGTTGTGTATAAATATAGGAGGACTTTTCCTCATTTGCACTCACTCATCTCATCACATCTCTCTCTCTTGCGCAGAAAAGAGGCTGTTCTCTACTGCACAGAAAAGAGACTCTCTCTCACACGTGGAAGGAAGGATGCAGTGTTAGGGCAGCAACTACAGAACCAAAGTTTGACCAACGTTGACCAGAAGACTCCCTCCTCAGAACTGTGTTGTAGGTCCATCTGGATCTCCTCTGAAGGCCGCAGTTTTTGGTGGTGGAATCAAGCCTATCCGACGGTCGATTTGCGAGATATTGTTTGCCCTAGTTTGGGACTGATCTAGGGTTTTGCTGTTGTTGATGTAAATCAGATTTATGTACTATTTCTCTCTGCTAGATTATTGAAGATAAAGAAAGATTTGATCAAAGGGTTTCCCCACATTGGGGTTTGTCCCTGGCTAGCCGCCACATCTTGTGTCTCTTGTCTTGGCTTGTTTTCTATTGATCGTTTAATGTTCTATCTACACTTTACTTTATATACATGTTATTGCTAATCTGTGGATAAATAATAAGAAAGATAAGTAAACTATTATAAGCATAGAACATACCATAACTTAACAGAAGACCTTGGAGATATAAAAGGTGCAGATAAATGATTCTACTCTATAAAGATGTCATGATAAAGAAGCCATCCAACAAAAGGAAAAAGTAATGTTGAAGCAATATCAGGATGAAGTCATGATGGGGTACTAGGTCAAATCATGTAAAGAAGCAAGTACAATGAAGCATCCATGAGAAGAAATTCTGAAGCATGGACAAGATGACAAAGGAGTAGCCAAGATGACAAGAAAACCTGATATATGACATAAAAACCACTTTCCTCAAAGGAAGCAATGACATGACAAACCAGGGAGGAAAGTGATCGATGGATGGTGCCCTACCTAGAAGAAGTTCGAACAAAGACTTCATGACATCAAGAAAGGAAGGAGATCAAGCAGCTGAATGACCCAAGAAGAAAAAGTTGTTGATGAAGGAAAAAGTCCCCAGTTAAAAGGGAGCTCTAACATGTTGAAATTTGGTACCGGAGGACAGGTGGTTCCCTTAGGCTTTGATCTTTGGCCTAGGGAAAAGTGTCCAAAAGATTTTAATTTTTCTCCTAAAGTGACTTTATAATTTTTATAAAGTTAAAATCTAATTTAAAAGTGACTTTAAGTGATAAAGTTACTAAGTCTAATTTTAAAGTGACTTTTATAAAGTCAATGAAAAATTAGAAAGGAAAAGTGACTTTGGAAATAAATGACTAAGTGGGTCTTTATTAAAGTGGGTGAATTAAAAAATAGAAAGTGAGATTTAAATGTGCATTTAATCTCAGCCATTGATCTAAATCTATTTCAGCCATTGGATTTAGGGATCACCCAAAAGTCACTTGGATCACCCAAAAGTCACTTGGAGTTATATTAAGGGAGGAAAAGGAGGAAAAGATCACATTCAATTCAATTCTTTCATGAGCAGATTGAGAGAAGGAGAGCAAGAGAGCAAGGGAGATATCTGGACAGTGAGCTGCGGAGTATCAGCAGTGGAGTTTCAGCAGCGGAGTAGCAACAGCGAAGTTTCAGCAGGGCAGTTTTTCAACAAGGCTGAGATAAGTTGTAAAAGTTTGCTTGCTGATTTTTGCTGAATATTTTCTTGCTGTAAAAAGGCTTTTTTCATAAATAA